>JAJHUR010091507.1:7971-24236 GCA_027495735.1 Lutjanus campechanus
TTTTCTGTGAATCAGCAGCTCTGAACTAATACTGGGTGTGTGCCTTTAATCAGCCAGATGTTTATTACCTGCACGTCACTGAATTATTCATTGTGTGTTGTCTGTTACCATTAAACTGATAAGCAGACTTCCTGGTAGGCCCATAGATAGATATATAAAAAAATAAAATATCTAGTCCTCTCAGGTATTCCTCTCAGTGATTTTCTTTTTTTTAAGTCAGCGTGACTGTGATTAATTTTCCATTTAAAACCGTGCTAATCAATTACAGTCTCAATTTTGCATTTGGTGTGTGTGGATAATGACACGGTTTGATGTGAGGATATATTACTGTGCTGATAATAAAAGTCATTAGAATAATTTTTTAAATGTAAAAATGGTAGCAAACGCTGTTTTCAGCCTCTCAGATGTGGAGATTTCCTTCTTTTCTCCATTTATTATCATATTAAACTGAATATTTTTGAGTTTTAGACTGACAAAACAACACATTTTATAGACTGAATGATTAATCAGTTAATCTAGAAAATAGTCAGCAGATTTTTAACAATGAAAATGATGGTTTAGTTGACTGCTCTTTGAGAGGTGTTAGACTGTGAACCTTTTAACCTATTTTCTGAAGTTTTATGCTCCAGACAGTTAATCGGTTCATTAAGAAAATAATTGTCAGATTCACCTAGGGCCACAGCTGAAGAATATTTTCATAATCAATTAACCTGCAGATTATTTTTTACAATTAATAGACTGGATTTTTGCAGTTTTTACTGACATTAGGGACTAAAAAGAAAATCAGATATTGATAAATCGGCCAATATTCTTTAAATCCAGTGGTATCAGGACATTGCAACAGTGAACTTTCACGGGTATTTTTTATGAATAAGTATAAATAAAAAATGGAAAGTTATTTGTGGCCCTAAACCTCGTGGTCACACATTAAAAGCTGGACTATATTCTTAGAGATATTACACAAACAGTGCTGAAACTTCTCATATCTTCCTCACACTCGAGTGTCTTTCTGCATCTTCTGATCACCGTCACTGTGGTTTTCGTGAGGCCGTGATGCACTCCCTCCCTCCCTCCGTCCTGGCCGCGGAGCTCGTCCACAGGCACGCTGGCCTGTCCAGTGTCACTCTGACCCACATTCTCATCCCTGCTCCACATTCCCAAATCCAAACCCTCCTCCACTGCTCCTCCTCTACCGCTGTACGGCCCCCGGAGCTAAAAATGGATTCTACTTTGCCTCTGTTTTGATAGATATGAAAGCATCTTCAATCCTCTGGTTTAGAGTTGACTGCATAGTGGCTTTGTTGTCGTGTAGCTGCTTCTTGACAATCACAGATTACTAATAACTGTGCTGTATTGTTTTCCCTCATATCCTCAGGCGCTGTCACTTGACAAATCTCCACTCCTCCTCCTCCTCTTTCTCTTTCTTTCTCTCACACACACACATCACCACATGAGTGTGTCCGTCTCTCCCTCACCTCACCACCTGACTTGTGGCAGCGAGGCTTTCACTGTCGGGGAGTGTGATAATCCAACAGCTGCACAGCAGAGAGGGGGTGGATGGGGGAGGAGGAGGAGGAGCAGGAGGGTTGGAAGGGGGGGGGGTGCACACAACAGAAAGGCTTACGTCAACTCAAACGAGTCATGCAGCAGCAGTATGGCCGCCTGCATAGACAGCCAACTGCCATTTTGCTGTAGGTGATACACACACACACAGCTGAGAGTAGTAGTGTGCACTCATAGTATCACCTTCCTCTTCATTTCACCACATGTTACTGCTGTGCGTCCCCGCTCATAACTGACATAAATCAACAGTCAACATAACGATTTTAACCGGACACATTGCATTCTGCAGAGACGGTGCCGTGAGACCACCCCCACCTTTAGGCTCCGTCCCCCCTCCTCCCACTGTACGTTCTATAGGAGAGGTCGTGTAACCATGAAGCAAACCACTCGCGGGCTGATCCCTGCATGTGTTCAATTAGTGTGTCACTGTTAATCATTGTCAAGTCGCTATTGGGCGCACGCAGGGAGTTAGCACCGCAGCTAGCTGTGACCTTTTTTATCAAGATGTGATACTGGACAGGTTTGCTTCTCCTCGTTGCACTAAAGGCCGGTTCCATCAGAGGCTAAACGCTGCATTGAAGATACATCTGGCAGTTGATTTAGCTTCTTTAAACTCTGGATGAACCCACTGATTTCTCTGTTGCGTTCTGCTTTTTGTCTGCAGGGTCTTTATGCGATTATCATGTCTGGTTTTAGGTTTGATTTTTAAAGGCCTCCATTACCACCCTTTCCTTAAGTGATCCTACAGTGTGTTAGCTTAAAAACAAAAGCTTAATTATGCTTACTAATTATTAGTAATGCTATAATTTGTCATAAGTTTGCATACTGTAAAATTATTATTTTATAAATTCAGTCTGTCTGTGCCTGCGCACGATGGCAACTCTGCAGATTTTCCTCAGATTTTTAAACAAATATGTAAAATAAACAAATGTAAAACTCAGAATAGATGCACCGTGATTCAAATGTAGAAGATTCTGCATTGACTCGCTGGTGTCAAAGATTGATTTCCTAAATTTTAGTTGGGAATGTGATATTGATGGAATGAAAACTGTGAGGGCAGTGCAGCATCAGGACAATTTACAGCATGCACACGCTGGATGACTCGTAATTCATCTCCACTAAAGGCAGGGGTTGCAAGCATGTTTTGATTTAGTGTCATAATAATTAGCTTTGCGAGATGACCGTGAAGTATATTGTGAATACTTTTAACGGCATCACCCAGAGACTAATCTTAACGGGGCTTAGCAGCGATCAGCAGTAACAAACGAGACTGGCTGAGCAGCACACACTGCAGCATTTAAGCATGTTAAATAAATTCTGAGATCAGGGAATTAAAATTCAAAGATCAACACCCTTATTCGACCCAGATGTTGCGTATTTATTATTGCCAACTTGACCACAACAAAACTGACACAAGAGGGGTACCTACGGCATTATAGTTTGAAGCATAGCGCCTCTGATTAAGTTGTCGTATCTGACGAGAATGTGAGTAACAACATGTCATTAATAAACATTTGGATACCACTCTAGTCAGGATAATGTGAGCCTGACACTAATGTATATCTGTGGAGGATTTGCCATCGATCTAATGTATATTTATTTATTTATTTTATGTAAGGGATTAGCGATAATGGCTACTGTACACATCAAGTCACAATGAGACTCACTCATGCATCATTAATCTCTAAACAAAGGAATCATTTGCCAGTAGACGGACGACTCCTGCTGCATTGTTGTATAGCTTGAGTCCTAGACGCAATGAGGCCCGGCTGGGCCGCAGTGAAACAACACCAGGGCGTTGTCACATAGCTTGACACTTGCTGTGACCCCCAAGTGTGGAAGTGAATTGATTTTGATCTAAAATGAAACGTCATTCAAGGCCGGATGATGATTAAAGGCCGATGCCCACGCAGCGATGAAGGAAAAACACCCACTTGTTTTTTTTTGTACCTCTTTTTGTAACATATGTGTTTTTGTGTTTTTGTCCAGGATGAAGAGGAGGAAATTAAACTGGAGATCAATATGCTTAAGAAGTATTCCCACCACAGAAACATAGCCACCTACTATGGTGCTTTCATTAAGAAGAGCCCCCCGGGACACGATGACCAGCTATGGGTAAGTCCTCAAATCCATTCAAGAAATTAAGGTTGAGTAAGAAAATATGCAGCTGCCATGATTATTCCTTCCACCCACTTTAAGTCTTTAGTCATTTTAAAAGGATTGTTCACATTTTTTGAGGTGAGGTTAGCTAGTGTATTACCTACAGGAGATACAAGGTCAGTATAAAAGTACAGTCATCATCTGTTATATTTCAGATCTTTATTATTGTTTCATCAGATGTAATTGATGGGTCTTCTTTTTTTGTCTAGTTGGTGATGGAGTTTTGTGGAGCTGGTTCCATCACAGACCTGGTGAAGAACACCAAGGGGAACCAGCTGAAGGAGGACTGGATCGCCTACATCTCCAGAGAGATCCTCAGGGTGAGCTCTCCTCTCCTCTCCTCTCTTGGCCTCTCCTCGCCTCGCCTCCTCTCTCGCAGTCGCTCACGTCCCGTGTCTTTCTTTCTCCTCCTCCCTCTCAGGGTCTTGCCCACCTACACGCCCACCACGTCATCCACCGTGACATCAAAGGCCAGAACGTCCTGTTGACTGAGAACGCTGAAGTCAAACTTGGTGAGTGTCGACGCAGGTTCTTTTTTTTGGATGCGTTTGCTGACTTTTTCTCAGATTAGTGTCAGCAGTTGTCGTGCGACTGAGGATCTATTGACGGTTTACGCTGCCCTTAATGAAAGTTTACAACCTTGAGAGAATCTTGATGAAATCTTTGGTCATCAATCAGAAGCAGCGGCCTGAGATTGTAGTGTGAGTCAGGCCCTGCGTCGGCTGATTTAGAGCCGCTGAAAACTTGGCATCAGATCTTGAATTATTCTGCATATTCATGAGGAGATCAAAAAAAAAATCTCAGTAAATTGCAAGCAGACAACAGTTAAATTTTGATTCAAATGTTACCAAATTCTGACTGGAGCAGGGTTTTACATGACCACATGTTTTCCCAACTGAACCCCCAACCAGATAAAAGCTGTGAGAAGAAAATATTAACTGTATCAGCAAAAAAAAGGCAATTACTCATAAATGGTTACAAAACGACCCACCTACAGTCGATAATTGGATTTATATCATCAAAGAGATTCATGAGATGGAAACACTGACTTTTCTTCTGAGGCTGGGAAAAGATGCACAAAATAGATAAAATACTTGTTGAAAGAAGGAACATGGCTGGTGACTTCCTCTCATCCTCACGGTTTAAAATGTCATTCACCTTCTTCCTTCGGTTTGCTTTACCAGTATTGTTGAGCTGGATATAAATTATGTGGTGCTGTATAAAGACCCTCCCTGCAAATATTCCATAATATGTGTCTGTTAGACTGAAATTTATGGATGATATAGTGCCCGGTAACTTTAGTTTGTTGAGAAAAGAAAGGCATGACAGACAAATGTGGGAATCTCCAACGTGACAAAATTGTGTGTTTGTGTAATCTCATTACTCATGGGACGAAGCTGACCGAAGATAGGGAGCGTCAACTGAATTGTTTTATGAGAGCGGTGCAAATGGACGGCAGGAGCTGTTTACAAGCGTTTTTTTCCGTTTACATTACAGCTCTGTGATTCAGTGGTCAGTGTGACATCGCACAGCCTACAGGCGCCTTTAGTCTGTTTCCATAAAAGAACAATCGCAGACCTTTGACAAAGCAAATAGTATCTATGATGTGCAAATCTGCTAGTTAACCACTAAATATATCTGGATACATTTAAATAGGCTTAGTTTGGTTATGTCAACTTGGAAAAGACAAGTTAATTTAGACATTGCTTATTTCATACATACCTGCTGTGTTAATGATGTTTGAGTTGCCTCATGTTTAGTTGTGGCACATCATTCGTTGTTTATGTGTGACACATTCTGTTCATTTTGCTGTAGACACAGGCGTTACACTCGGTCTATGTTGCAGTGTAAACGAAGTGAAAAATAATTTGGGTGTTTGGTTTTTCGCTCCAAATTTTAATGAGTTCTTTCTTGGCCCACCTCTGCCCCAGGTGTTAAGAAAATCGAGCCAGTAGTTTTTGCATGATTCTGCCGACAAAGTAAAAACATGATCAAGGAGAAAACATGATCACCATGGTGGAGGTTAATGTCAATTAAAATAGTTTATCCTCCTCCACAAATTAGTGTTTCCCTTTTCTAGAAAAAGAAATAAAAGGCAAAATCAGAGCTGCTTAAGATGAATCATTTGAAGCCCTCATGCATAAGTAGATCATTTGAATCCCCCCACGCGAATGGCGGATCCCGCCACTAACAAGGGAAACTATGACATAGAGAGGTAATTACAGAATGTAAGTAAAGTGAATGCCTGCCTGCCTCTACTGAATTAATATTTGAGAACACCTTGCTGACTGTGTTCTCTCTAATTCCTCCCTCTAGTCGACTTTGGCGTGAGTGCTCAGCTGGACCGGACGGTGGGGAGGAGAAACACCTTCATCGGGACCCCTTATTGGATGGCGCCCGAGGTCATCGCTTGCGACGAGAACCCCGACGCCACATACGATTACAGAGTAAGAGCCTCCACAGTAGTCTCTGACACTGACTTGACTTTCGTGTAACTGTGTGAAACAGGTGCATTGTACCTGCGAGCACCTCGATGTGTCTGAACATGTGCACTCGCTGTGGTTTTGGTTAACGGGCGTCGCCTTTTTCTTGCAGAGTGATCTGTGGTCTTGTGGTATCACAGCTATTGAAATGGCTGAAGGAGCACCACGTGAGTACCGGTTTTTCTTTACATTTCTCTGTTTTTGTTGGTTCAGTGATTTTTTTTTACTGATGTTCTGTATGTGTGCGTCCTCTTCCAGCGCTTTGTGACATGCACCCCATGCGTGCGCTCTTCCTCATTCCAAGAAACCCTCCTCCCAGACTCAAGTCTAAAAAATGGTGAGTACCACCCACAGTGGATGTGTGAGCATTTACATCCTCTCCAATCCTCTTTGCAACCTAATAAATCCTGATACATGAGGTTTTTATACGAGATTTCATGTATAGATTTCCTCTTTGGCCTCTTTCTTGTGTACTTTTGTGTGTTTTGATTTTATCTCTTGACATCAGACCAGGCAGCTACAGAGGCTTGAATCAGAGCTTGGCCTTTCCTCTGTGCTTTGCTGCTGAGCTGAACATCTGTGGTACACCTGCTCTGGCAGGCTCAGCCTCTCCTGGCACACGCTGCAGTGCTGCAGAAAAAAACTCCAGCATCTGACTTTTTTTTTTTTTAGCCGTCACTAGAGCTGAGATGAATTAGTTCATATTTTTAACGGAAGTTATTGTATGGATGAACCTATACTTTAGTGTAGATCCTATCCTGCATTAAATAATAGCTTGTTTCGCTCTTAGATGGTTTCATTTTGAATCATTCGGTTGAACCAACCAAACTCCATTTTAGTAGCTAAATTTAGCATTTAGCATTTCGCTGCACAGTGGTTGCATTGCTTAGCTGCCTGCACTGGTACTCCTGCTGCTTCAACGCCATCTACACTGACTATGGACAAGTAACTTATGCAGCCACACTTCAGATAGTCTGAACTAGTTGCAGCAGGTGCAGTGATGATGAGTTTTCATGGTATTTATGTGACGAAAGGTTCAATGCTGCCTGTCCACATGAATAAAGCTCAATTAACGCAGAGAAACCAGAGGCTGTTCTGCCGTGGATTGTTTCAGAGACGTGAAGGGAGGGAGTGTTGCTAAGCCTGATGGGTAATTTGGAATCAGAGCTTGTTTGCAGAAACGTCCGTTTTACTTAGGATCCCTGGATGCGCTCTATCCTTTCATGGCTGAAGTATTTGTCTGGCACCCGCTGTCTCTTTTTATATGTCACCCTCTCTGTCATGCATTGTTTCTCTCCGTTGACTCTCCTTCTCTCCCCCCCTCGCTCTGCCTCTGCGATCCCCCGCAGGTCCAAAAAGTTTTTTAGTTTCATTGAGAGCTGTCTGGTGAAGAACTACACGCAGCGCCCCCCGACAGATCAGCTGCTGAAGCACCCGTTCATCCGAGACCAACCCAACGAGAGACAAGTTCGCATTCAGCTCAAAGACCACATCGACCGGACCAAGAAGAAGAGGGGAGAGAAAGGTGAGTATGTCTCTCTAAGGCTGCGTAACGCCAACAAGTATGCATTTTTAAACACGATATCATGGTTTAACTTGCACCTCTTGCACAGATGAAACAGAGTACGAGTACAGCGGCAGTGAGGAGGAGGAAGAGGATCCTCCAGAGCAGGAGGGAGAGCCCAGGTACAGTTTAGTGGTGACAGCACTTGTTAAAATCAGGTGTACGTACTTATTGGAAGGCGAGTCAGCATCTCTAATCTAACCACTCTGTCCCGTTTCCTCCCGTCCTCCAGCTCCATTGTTAACGTGCCAGGCGAGTCAACTCTGCGCCGCGACTTCATCCGCCTGCAGCAGGAGAACAAGGAGCGATCAGAGGCGCTCCGACGCCAGCAGCTCCTCCAGGAGCAGCAGCTCCGGGAGCAGGAGGAGTACAAACGCCAACTACTGGCCGAGAGGCAGAAACGCATTGAGCAACAGAAGGAGCAGAGGAGGCGGTTGGAGGAGGTAGGAGGTTTGGGTTTGTTTTTTTTGTCACAGAGCTTTCAAAAGTTGATAGATTGAGAAATTTTGACATTTTTTTTGTCATCTGCTCCTGCAGCAACAACGACGTGAACGGGAGATGAGGAGGCAACAGGAGCGCGAGCAGCGTCGCCGCGAGCAAGAGGAGAAGAGGCGCATCGAAGAGATGGATCGTCGGCGCAAAGAAGAGGAGGAACGCCGGCGGGCCGAGGACGAGAAGAGAAGGAACGATCGTGAACAGGTCAGCTTTAAAATGTTTTATATTAGCAAGGACACGCTAAATGCCCTAGCGTACTAATTTTGCAACCGTCTGGAGGTCTGTCCGTTCACACCAGAAGGTGGAATTTGCTGGTCATGGTGAAAAGAGACGATGTTTGTCAGTGAGTTTATAAAAGCAGACAACACGAGCTGTGGCTGTGATGTTAAGGTTTGGATAATGATGATTTAAATTCGTCCTCAGCGCTGTCTTAACAAAAACAACAAAACAGAAAAGGAAATGGTGCATTAGCGCTGTAAACTGAAAAAGCAAACAACTCTGCAATTACTTGATGCATTCTTACAGTGTATCTTGGCTTGGTGTGAAAGAAATTACGCCGTACTGCTGCTGGCTCAAACGCCTCCCCGAGACCTTGGAGTTATTTGAATGAGAGCTGAGGAAAGTCAAACCAGAAATGAAGATGACATACAGATGTAAAACTGAACGCTGCGTGCCCTCTCTTGATTTCGTCTCTGTGGATGCTCACTAATGAGACTGGCTGCCTTGTTGTGCTTTGACTGACAGGAGTACATCAGGCGTCAGCTGGAGGAGGAGCAGAGACACCTGGAGATGCTGCAGGAGCAGCTGCTCCGTGAGCAGGCCATGCTGCTGGTCAGTGACACACACATACATCACATATGATGAGCCTATAACACTACTGTCATAGCTGCCTGTTATAGCTGTGCTAAAATTAGTTGGTTGCATTTAATTTAATCATTTAATATAAATCATTGTGGGCCTCACTTTAATCTTTTAATGTTTTGAGTTATTTTAAGACTTAAACTAACCACATAATGATCATAAACAGGTTAATTCTCAGTCTATTACACTGCAAAGAAATACGAGAAGAAATGTTGTGTTCTTCCATTGTGTCACATTTTTAGGGCCGTTGCCAATTTTGTCAGTCGAATCAAATTTGGCCGTTTAATTCGATTCACTAAACTAATTCATCAGCCTACACGAGTCACATGTTTTCACGCCTTCTTCTTCGTTGATCTGTGAGGTGAAAACATCAGATTTGCACACAATTAGACAAAGTGAAAGTGTGCGTCCCGCTCAGGAGTCGCACACCCACGCTGCTGTTCTCCGTTTCTGTCACAGTTAGTTTTGAGGTTTGTAGTCATTTTGAGACTCGGTTTGTAAAGTTTACAGCCTGCCATGCTGTGCACAATAACAGCTGAAGACCAAAGTGCAGATATTCGACTGACAAAATGGGAGTCGAATCTTCTTTTTTAATCATATTCTGAATTATTTCTGTAAACCAACATACCCTTTTTCGTGTTTTTATATTTTATTACAGGTGTCTGTTTTTAAATAACATAAACTACACAGCACAAGTTAGCTTCAGAGTCAAGATATAGCTATGTAGTTAAAAGAAAATACAGGATTTAAAAGATGGCGCTGTGTTTAAGTCAGCCTAAGTTTGTCTCCGCCGTCTCTTCTCACCACCTTGAATCAACCTGCACACACTCTGCAACAGGAGTTCAAGTGGCGGGAGCTCGAGGAGCAGCGCAAGGCCGAGCGGCTCCACAAGCGTCTGCAGCAGGAGCAGGCCTACCTGCTGTCGCTGCAGCACGAATCCAAACAGCAGCCCGGTGACAAGACCAAACTCCCCTCAGACGTTAATAAACCTCCACAGACCTCCACCCTGCCCCCCGACAGAGCCCTCCCCACCACCCCTCACGCTCAGGTCCTCGACGGCGCTGTTTCTGTAGCGAGAGGCGCTTATGAGTCCCCCAGAGCCCCTCAGACTGTCCCCTCGGAGGCAGCGGTGCCGGAGAGGACCGACTCTGATGAGACCCGTAACTCCCCCAGCCCCACCCCAACTCAGACTGAACCCCCCGCTGACTCCGAGCCTCCCCAGGCAGAAAGCTCGGAGCCCGCAGAGCCTGTCAGTCATCCTCCTCAGCCTATCAGAGAGGTGAACCCTCCTCCTCGGCTCTGCCTCCACCGCTGCCTGCTCTTTCCAGCTTCTTCTTGCTTGTCTTCACACAGCCTGATAATAGAGGTGGTGCGAGCAGCAAAAAAAATATACTTTTTAGCTCAAACAGTTGCAGTTCATCCAAAGCAACAGCTAATTTGTTACAACGCAGCCCTCTCAGCCAGACCCTTTGAATGAAACAGGTGGGGGGTGGGGGTGGTTCAGTGGAGAAAGGAAGCCTGCAGGCTCGCAGCCACCAGCAACCAGCCTCTTTATGTCCTGAATAAAACCGAGCTCTTCTCCTCCACTCTCTCTTGGCACTCGCTCTCACTCGCAGTGTTGCTGGTCTCCTTGACTACTAAAACCATGAGGATGTTTGAGATGTTTTTTTTGTCTTTTTGTCACTTGAAGCAGGTTGAGCAAGAGAAAGAGAAATAATGAATCTGTTGGTTTGGGAGAAAGTGGGAAAATGAGCAGTGTTACATCTTTTAGGCTCCTTCTTTTAACCATATTTGTTTCTCCATAGAGCCTATAGAGGCTGTTTACACCTGGCATTACAGTGTGTCTCAGGTGACGCTTGTGATCAGATCTTGTTTTTAACTGGCACCCCAGCTGTAGTAAGCAACATGCTGGGACGAATGAACATGTTTTTGTATTCAAAGACAGAAACAACTTAATATAGAACATTTGCCGAATTTACAAGAAAGCCCAAATAATTAAGAATTTGTCTAATTTATTCTTAATGGTGCTTGAATACCTGTCTGCTAAATGTTTGCAGACAGACGCACTTCAGTACAGCGATGGGAAAAGGAAAGAAACAACGTAATGTGTTGCATTTAATGCCGAATTTATTAGAAGTCACGAAGGATTAAGAATTCGGTGTAGCCATTTGGCTAAGTTTAGTAAGTTTCTCCTCACTCGAACATCTCTCAAAATTGCACAATTTTTTAAAGGGAGTCTGGGGCTATATGAATAAAACAGATGCACACTGTGGGTATAAGTAGGTGGTCCAGGACACATTCAAGTACACACTGCTGAAAGAATGTGGTCACATGTGGCCCAGACCACCTCTGAATCGGATCTCAATGCGTCTTGGGTGCGTTTACACCTGCGCTCAGAGTCACACGTTAATACCAGGTGTAAACGGGGCCAAAGATGATTAATTTTCTTGCTCACAGGAGTATCTTCTTGGCCTTTTAGTTTTTTTGTGCACTGTCATTTGAGTCGTATTTCAACAGAAGAAAAAAAGTCACGCGCCCCCTCAGAACAACACAGACCCGCAGGTGTTAGGACTTTTTCTCTTGATCTTGGATGGCCGACCTGTGATTTTTACTCTTCAGTGTGGCTGTTCTGACTCTTATGTGTGGTTCGGGCCGTTGCATGTGGATGGCTGAGGCCCAGACTAACATGCAGGACGCCAAAACGGTGTCTCCCCGTCATTGACAGACCTGTTCTGTGTCATTAACAATGATCTTTCCCACCGTATAGCACTCTAATGTGTCTTCAAGGGTGTATTTGTTTGAGAGAGAGTCCTGTCTCCTCCTGTCTGTGCACATATAACAGCGTCTGTACGGCTGCCTTCAAGCATGTTTTAATACCATCGTCACCTGATGTCTCTGTCGTTGATCTTTGTCAGTCAAATATGAACGTTTCTGAGTATGATGAAAGACTCGCAAAGAGACAGTAATATTAGAAAAACAAGGAGATGGGAACCATTTTTTAATCCACTGTTAATTTAAACTTCTAAAGTGGTTCCCTTCGACTTGATTTTATTGATTTCTATTTCAAATGTTTCCCCCGGTCCTCACTCCATCTCTGTCCTGTGCGATTCCCTCACCCCAGGCCGACGAGCGGTACCGTAAGAACATTCAGGGCTCCCCTCAGACCGCCCCTCCTCCCAAGCAGCCCCCTCTGCCTCCCCGCTCCTCCGAACCGTTCTCCAACGGCGGCTCCTCCGAGGCCTCCGCCATGCACCGGCCCATGGAGCCTCAGGTAACTCCTCCGTCCTCCTCCCTCACCTTCTCCTCTTCCTCCTGTCACTCTTTTCCTGCTGCACTGCTGGATTCTGGACCCATGTTTGAGCCTTCATGCATTTCTTCTTTTCAGAAACAGAAAGTAATTTTTCTTTACAACCAGGTCTGTTAATGACTTTTTTGGAAAGAGAGACTTTTGATTTCTCACTAATTTTTGGCTGCAGACTTGCAAAATGATTCAAGCTTTAGTAAAAAAAAAAAAAAAAGGACAGATCTGGCGAGCTGAGACTTTTTATTCTCACTCTGGACTTAAACCAACATTCTGTTCATTACTTCTCCAAACATTTTTCTTTTCACTGAGCAAACAGCAAAGAGTGCACACTCGATAACAAACTTATAAAACAGAACACATCCCTGTCGTATTTCCTGAAACCAGTATGAGGTTTTTGAAACAACGAATCTGCAGCAATAAAGTGGTTCTGTCCTCACAAGGAAAAACCTAAGCGCA
Organism: Lutjanus campechanus; assembly: GCA_027495735.1. Classification (NCBI taxonomy): domain Eukaryota; kingdom Metazoa; phylum Chordata; class Actinopteri; order Lutjaniformes; family Lutjanidae; genus Lutjanus; species Lutjanus campechanus. The sequence goes on from JAJHUR010091507.1 coordinate 20,858, forward strand.
AAAACACAAGTTGTTGTTTTAGCTCCGTTTGTGCAGACAAAAGACTGACGACAATCTTCTCTCTCCTAAAGACAGCAAATAAGTGTCTTTCCAAAAATGTTGAACTATTCCTTTAAGCATTTGCATCACTCTAAATCCCAGACAGTAGCTGTGTTTCCAACCAAAATACCCAGAACTTTTAGTCTAGGAACTACTTGTCAAGGAACTAAAAGGTTCTGTCAGCCTGCATTTCCGCTGTGGTCTGAAGACGAGTGAAGATGAGGCACATTAGTCCACTCGTGGCATTTAAAGCAACAGACAGGCATCATTGTTTTGGTCCGTCTGTCTGATGCTTTCCTTCATAACTCCCTGTTGATGTGTCAAAGCACAGTGAACAAAAAACAAACTTGATTTGCAGCCCTTTATGTTCCTGTGCTTTTGGAAAGTACAACTCCTGAGGGAGGGACGTAAATTAACGTCCCCAAAACTTATTTTAGACCAAAGGTTCCTAGTCTGCGGGGAAAGTTCTCGCGGTGGAAACACAGCTAATGAATCTGAGTGAAACCCATCATTGTGTTGTGTCGTGTTGTGCCGTGTCTGCTGTATGCATGTGTATAAGCCTGAGCACATGTATGTGAAAAGCCACACACATCTTCCCTCATGTCTCACTGTGTTGTCTGCTTGTTTCACCTCCCTTCCCCTCCTCCTCCTCCTCCTCCTCCTCCTCCTGTCCTCCCCCTCCTCCCTCCCCCTCACTCCCCCAAAAAGGTCCAGTGGTCTCACCTGGCTGCTCTAAAAAGCAGCAACAGCGCCGCCCCCTCTCCTCCTCCTCCGCCCGTGGTCTCTCGCTCGCAGTCCTTCAGCGAGCCCGGCGGCGTGACCTCTAGCTTTGCACAACTCCACCTGCGTTCCCAGGACCCCCACCATCACCACCACCACCACCCATCGCCCGCACGCACTGACCCCCAGCCCCAACCTCCCCTCCACCACCCTCAGGCCCACAGTAGGGCCGAACAGCAGGCCGGCGGCGAGGAGGTACCTCCAAAGGTAAGGATGAAGAGGGCCCCCCTTCCCCCCAACCCTTTCCTGACCTCCACTCTCCCTCATTCACTTCCTGTCATGCCATCATACTGCTGTCTGTGTGTGCGCCTGCTGTGCTGTGTTCACTCACACAAACACGACGACTACAAGTTGCATTAAAATAAAAACTTAAATTAAACTCAGCAATGAAAAAACACACCTGAATTCATTCTTCGTGTGTGGTGGGGTTGCTGGTGTCTGTTATACTGTTTTTCTCAGGCTGTTGAGGTGCAGAGATATTCATACACGTGTCACTGTGTGAGGACGCTTTGATTCTGTCTCCTCCAGGTCCCTGTAAGGACAACATCCAGGTCTCCAGTGCTGTCGCGCCGAGAGTCCCCTCTGCCATCACAGCCCGGCAACCAGGGCGGACAGAGGAGCGCTGCCGGGTAAGTGAAGAGGATTTTTATTTTTTTTATTGTGGCTATGCAGCTGCTCTCAAACTGGTGATGCAGTTACACACTTTTAAACTGAGTATTATGGGAACATCGCTCCTGTTGCCAGTGACAACGCAGGTCGGCAGGAAAGTTCTTAAGTCTGGAAACGCGAGAAGCGCCACAATATGTTGATGGAGAAGTGATGCAACAAATGCCTGTTTATATTTCACATATTTCATATTTTATTTGGGTTAGAACAAAAATCTCAGATTATAGCCACTGTGCATGTAAATGTCTCAGAATGAATAATGTCATTGTCTCGTTGTTCTTCTTTGGGACAGTAACGTGGAGCAGCGCCCGCTGTGGGACCGAGTGGAGAAGCTGCAGCCTCGGCCGGGCAGCGGCAGCTCCTCCGGCTCCTCCAACTCCAGCTCCCAGGCCAGTCCTGGCGACCGCTTCAGGCCACGCTGTGAGTCCCCTGGTACTGTACTCGGCCACATTTCACTAACCTCCTAACTGACTATAAGGACGTTATCATTATTACTACAGTAACTCCACTCTTACTCGTCACTTTGCAGTGATATCCGCTCATGCTCATGCGATTGAACGTTACACGGGCGTTTCGGAGCCAGCTCTTTTCTCTGTTTCCCCCTCGCTAACGCTGCTTCCTTTTGTTCTCTCAAAGCTTCCTCCAAATCTGAAGGGTCGCCTCTCCAGCGGCCTGAAAACGTTCCCAAAAAACCAGATGAAAAGAACCTGGCCAGACCGACCCGACCAGCTGTAAGTCCACCGTCACTAAAGTGCTGGTTAAACCCCGTTTGATGCTGAATAGGTTGAAAACTGTTTTCTGTTTTTTTTCCACTTTCTCTATTTTCTACTACTTCGTGGTTGTTGGGGAACATCTTAGGGTGATGCGGTAAGCCTGTTAAAAGAGATTACATGATCACACCTATGCTATGCTTGCACCATCGCCCCCCCTCATTGCATTTTCTTTACGATAAAGGTTTATGATAAAAGGACTGTTTCTCCTTTGTGAGGATTAATTCAGTGTAATACTTCCTGCCTGTGTTGTGATCGCCTTCTGCTGACCTGTACAGTTCTTCCTCACTTTATTGCTCGTCATGGAAGGGTTAACCCTCCGCAGCAGCTTCCTCAGCCTGGATTTGAATGCGACCTGCACATTTGAATGCAAACACACGCCTCCTTTTTCCTTGTACTTGCCAGAATTGCTCCTAATCTCACCTGGCTTTGTTGTCAGATAAAATGTGGCCTGTTTGCTTTGTTGAGCATGTCAGGGAAGAATCCCTCCTCCCTTTTTCTTGCTCGTCACTGACCTTACAAGACTGCATTATTAAGAGCCTGCAAGGGGAAATAAGCCGAGGGGAACGGGGTTACAAGACATGGAGAGTACAACACTAATGTAGCAATTTAACTATTATCTGATTTCCCTAACAATAAGCCACTTAAGTCACTGAATCTGATGAAGTTAGATGAATAGAAAACGGTTTATATGAAGTGAGGAGGGATGACTTCAAGGCTCCTTTCAGGTTGTCTAGAAAACGAGAGCCTGGTGCGCAGTGATTCACCTAAAAGGTAACTTTGGTATTTTTCATTCTTGACCCTATTCTCCCATGTTTTTGAGTCCAAGTGACTAAAGGAGACAAGTCGTTTTTGAAACTGGTCCATTTGTGAGCGAGCGTTCTGCAGCTGTCAGCTGTGAAACGTGCTGCATTGTAATTCTCGTGGGCATCGTACGTCCACTACCAGTGCTTGTTTTTGTCACTGACAGGCTCAGATTGTTATTCTAAGTGTCTGTCAGGATTATTGAAGGATTATTGAGGATCCCTACAGATATATAGAGCTTTTTCTTGAAGAGTAACATAACACAAACACCTTTTTCTTTAACCAGAAGCAGCAGATTTATCGCTCTCGTCATACCCACC
>JAJHUR010091510.1:0-13608 GCA_027495735.1 Lutjanus campechanus
GATAACGTGTGGATAACGTGTGGATAACGTGTGGATAACGTGCGTGGATCGGGTAAACTGACTGAAGACAGACTCAAGGTTTATGTCCTCAGAGCTCATTAACATGGCTCCAGAGCTGCTCACTGTCATCGTGGCTTCAGGTGAGTCCTCATCTTTATTGCTCTTCACTGTTCACCTGTTTACAAATGTAGTATGAGTGTTACAGTAGTAAAGTAATGTAACTTGATTACTTTGTGTTACTTTTGGATTACCTCAGTATAAAACATGTTGAAATTGTTTAGCCTGATAAAGTGTTTTTAGGGCTGAAACTGACGATTATTTTCATGATCGATTAATCGGTTGATTTTTTTTCTTAATTAATCGATTAGTTGATTGATCCATAAAATGTCAGAAAATGGTGAATAATGTTGCTCAAACTCCAAGATGACGTCCTCAAATGTCTTGTTTTGTCCACAACTCAGAAATATTTAGTTTAGGGTGGTTGTTTAGCTCAGTTGGCAGAGCATCCACCCCATGTATGGAGGCTGTTGGTCCTCTGCAGTGGCTGCTGGTTTGACTCCCACCTGTGGCCCTTTGCTGTGTGTCATCCCCTCTCTCTTCACTCCCTGTCCTGTCTACTCTTCGGCTGTACTTTCCAATAAAGGCATAAAAGCCCAAAAATAAAAAATAAAAACATTTTTGCAATTTTTTGGCTTAAAAAATGACTCAAAACGAATAATCAGTTTAATAAGCCTGTCACAGTTTGTTCCTCTTTTCAAGTCCTCCCGGCAATGATTATTTTCATTATCAATTAATCTGTCAACCATTTTCTTCATTAATCAATCAGCTTCTTGCTCAGAAAATGGTGAAATGTGTTCTTTTCAGCTCAATAGTTGTACTCCATATCTGTCCCTCCTTGCTGGGAAAAACAGTGAGTCAATTCATTTTCATTTTGAGTTAGAAAATGATCAGAGGGCCACCCAGCACTCTCTCCCTCTGCCCCTCTGCAGCAGTAACAGTGTGCTGTGTTCTCTCCTCCTCAGTGTCCTGTGTAGCGTTTTGTTTAGTGATCATGATGCTGGTGATGGTCTTATACAGAAAAGATCCTCTCTGCTGCAGATTCATCCCCTACAGGGCAGAACACCACTCAGTAAGATCAACTATCTGCTACATTAACCAACCACTTATGACATACTCTATTTGTGTTCAAATGTAGGAAGTAAAAGTAGGGTTAGGGTTAGGGTTAGGGGTTAGGGGTTAGGGTTAGGGTTAGGGTTAGGGTTAAAAATTTAGTGAAGTGCATTAAAGTAACCCCCCACCTCTGTAACTAATTCCTGATGATTTCTCCTCCCAGGATGAATCTCCCCATTACCACAGCAGACACTCTCTGATTGGCATCGTCCATAATGAGCATGGAGCTGCAATGACTCAGTGTGCTGCTGGACCACAGGTGAAAAACTTCCCAGAGAAAGAGAACCGATTTTTGCAAATATCTGAAACTGATTTTGTGCAGCAGCCAGAAGTTTCTCATCAGATTTATTTTGTGTGCATGTGTGTTTGTGTGTAATCTAGCTTCCTGGAAGGCTGTTTATAATCGGGAAGCCAAACGACTACCACCTGAACGCTGCTCTGCCGAGGCTGCCTTCCTACGAGAGCGTTCGCAGGAAGGACCAGCAGAGACAGATCCACGCCATGATCTCGCAGCGCTTTGGCCTCAGCGGCTCCCATGAGGTGAGCAGAAAGAACGCTGCAGATCAGGCTTGCAAATTGTGAGCGCTTTCCTTAAAGGAACAGTTCACCCAAAAATGAAAATCCAGTCGGGTTTGGGTTTAGTTTTTTAGTCCACAAAACACTGCTGGAGTTTCACAGCAAAGCAGTGTCGCAGAATCTCCCAAGCAATGGAAGTGAATGGTGACCAGTTTTCAAAATGTTAAAAAACAATAGAATAAAAACATAAAATGCCTCCCTACTGCTCGTCTGGTGTAATCCAAGTCTCCTAAAGCCCCGACACGTTATTTCCAGCATGTTTTTAGCCTGAATCTTAATTATAAGCCTTAGCTTGGAGCCACGTTGATGTTCACATGCACACTGTCTGAACTGAGTGTGTGCGTTTTGACAGCGTGCAAACAGCATGCCGAGACTTTTGGAGACTTGGATTGTCCCAGATGAGCAGTATGGAGGCATTATATGTTTTTTCCAGTTGTTTTGTATGTTTGAAAACTTCATGGTCACCATTCACTTCCACTATTTGGGAGATTCTGCAACACTGTTTTCCTCTGAAACTCCAGCAGTGTTTTGCAGACTAACAAAATAAACCCGAACCTCAATCAGCACGAGGGTGAGTAGATAATCACTGAATTTTCATTTTTGGGTGAATTATTCCCCTAATTGGTCACTGATAACATTAATGATCAACGAATTAATTAAGCGTTTTTCAAAAAAAACATACAAATTTTGCTTATATCAAATAATAACAAATTTGTTTTTCCCTCAATCAAAAGAAGTGCACACACAGCTGCCAATTCATCATCATGACCTCTAGTGAAAAAAATGCTTCACTGGGGGGAAATTTCAACATTTTTGTCTTTAAATCAATCAATCAATAAATAAATTGTGCACAACAAAGGAAGGAACAGCTGAACAAACTGATAAACCTAACAACACACATAAAAGCTGCAATGATTAATCTATTATTAATCCACTATTAAATTAATCAACATCTATTTTGATAATTGATCAATCGTTTTGACTCTTTTTTTTTAAAAGAAAAAAAGAAGCTGATTTCAGCTTCTTAAATCTGAATATTTTCTGGTTTCTTTACTCCTCTATGACAGGAAACTGAATATTTTTGAGTTGTGGACAAAACAAGACATTTGAGGACGTCATCTTGAGCTTTAATCAACATTTTTCACCATTTTCTGATATTTTATGGCCCAAACAACTAACCAATTAATTGAGAAAATAATCGATTGATTAATCGATGATGAAAACAATCATTCGTTGCAGCCCTAAATACACTCTATTAGGCTAAACAATTTCACCACATTTTATATTGAGGTAATCCAAAAGTATCAGAAAGTAATCAAGTTACATTGTGATATTTGGATTGCGTTACTGACTACACTTTTATAACAAGTAATTAGTAACTGTTCCAGAATACATTTTTAAAGTAACCCCGTTCCTTTGTCACCTTCCTCTCCAGCCTCCACCAACGTATGAAGAAACCTTTCGCCAGTCTCTTGACATCTCACCCGTACATCTGCACGCTCTGGACGTCCACCTGTCGATCCAGGCCCAGGATGACCCCTCATACCTCAGCGAGGACTCACACAGCTCTGATCAACCATCCACAGTGCTCCTGGGGCCATTGTCTTCCTCCTGTCGCCCCGCGCAGGGCTCCAGGTTTCTGTCTATCTGACGGTCCTAAAACGCTGCCAGGCCACAGCATGAGGAAGAGGGCCTCTGTTGAAAGAGCCAAGAGACTGACGTCATCAGGGACAAGGGAACAGTTGCGGGAGGGGAATGCTTGTTCTTTGAGGCAGAGCTGTTGATAGATGATTGTGCTTGAAGGTATTGTCATGGTAATGACTCTGACTCAAGCTGTACACAGATATCAGAATGACATAACTCTGCATTGTTCAGGCGATTACTGTCAGACTTTACATTGTGTTTTTTTTAAAGAGTGTACAGGGAGGATGAGTTGAAGGGTTTGATGAATATCATTCCTTCAATACTGATCAGAATATTTTTGTACTAAAGGCTTTTATTTACTGTCTTTGAATTTGACAGATTTTATACCAATTAAATTCCAAATCTTCAGCGTTTGAGAGTCTAGAAACGTCTGAAATAACATTCAGACCATCACAAGATGTGAATGCTGTCCGCTGATACCTGGAGTGTCCTATTTTAGGATTAATAATTTACTATAATGATAGAATGTAAGAAAAAATTGACAGACTGTTCTCTGGAAACTGGAACTTAGTCAACAATTGGGTTTACTCCCTGAATCGAGATATGGGTGGTCAATTGGATGGATTAGGATGGATTAACATGCTGGTGTTTAGCAAGTCTAACATCCTAGTTGTATAAGACAAAGTGAAATGCTGACCTGATGATAGTGCTAGATAAAAACTAGGGGGATCACAATTCATCCTGTGGGGGACATGAATGTCTGAATCAAATTTCATGGCAATCTTTTCAGTAGTTGTTGAGATTTCACTCAAAACCATGAAAATCAACTGCGTGGTGGGGCTAGAGGAAAAATTAGGTGCTCACTCAAGTCAGTAAGATTCTTCATCTGGGAGCCATGAATATCTGTACAAACTTTGTTGCCGATCTGTCAAGTAGATCTTGAGATATTTGGCTGGACAGGTGAAAACTTTGACATTCTCTAGAAAGATAAGTCAAAGAATCAACAAAATCATTAGGATTCATCCTCTCGATACCATGATTGTCCGTACAAACTTTCATGCCAGTTAATTCAATAGTTGTTGAATAACAGTAAATGTCAACCTCGTGGTGGCATTCAAAGAGAGGTCAGGGCATCACTGAAGTCAGCAGGATTCCTCTTCTGGGGACAATGAATGTCTGAACAAAAGTTTTCCCATTTCATTCAATAGTTGTTGAGATATTTCACTCAAAACCATAAATGTCAGCCTCATGGTGGCGTTTGAGGAAAAGTGAGGGCATTGTTAAAGTCACAAAGATTCATCATCTGGGAGCCATGAATATCTGTTCAAACTTTGGTGTCAATTTATGTAGTAGACATTGAGAATTTTGACTGCACAGGTGAAAACTTTGACCAGCTTGTCTTGCAAGACGATAAGTCAGGCAGTCAGCAAAATCATTAGGATTCATCCTCTGGGCACCATGGAAATCTGCACCATACTTCATGGTGATCCACTCCATAGTTGTCAAGACATTAAACTAAAAACCACAAACATCAACATCAAACATCATGGCATGAGAGAAAAAATCAGGGGGTTACTAAACTCAGTAAGATTCATCCTCTGGGGACCATGAACGTCTTAACAAATGTCTAGCCAATTTATTCAATAGTTGATATTTCAGTCAAGACCATGAACATCATGTTGCGGCTAGAGGAAAAGTCAGGGGATCATGAAAGTCAATATGATTAGTCATCTGGGAGCCATGAATATCTGTTCAAACTTTTGCACGACTGTGTTGAAAACTTTAACCCATTGGTGGTACTTGCAGATATGTTGAGGAATCAAAAAAAAATCATTAGGATTCATCTTCTGGGTACCATGATTGTCTGCCAATTCATTCAATAGTTGTTGAGATATTTCAAAACCATAAATGTCACCTCGTGGTGCTGCTAGAGTAAATCCAGGAGTGATTAAAGTTGACAAGATGGATTTGGAAGCCATGAATATTTGTGCAAATTTTGGTGCTAGAAGCAGCTAGGTCACTTCTGCGAACATACAATGTCATTTCACCGTCGGTCTGTTTGTCCCATATTGAAAGGCTACCGTTCCACACTGGTTTTTAAAAATGGTGCTGCATTGGCTCATGTGTTTGACCAATCACGTACAGTTACGTCACTCAAGGCTCCCCTTGTGCTGGGAGAGTACCTACTTTCCCTCAAAATGGCGTCCTAAAGCCTCTTACAGATTAAGATTTCAAGTTTATTGCAAATCACACTGTACAACATGGATCTGATAAACTTGGGTAGGACATCAAGTTTGAGGTATGTGGACCGTACTATGATAACACCTATTGGATAGCAGACTATGAGGCGAGGCAATAAAACTATCAGCATGTGTCACGTTGCATCACTATGCATCATCAGTCTTCGCCACTGGTAGAGATACAACAAAACAATGCTACGCGGGAATCAAGTCTTTGCAATAGTTGCATTTATATGTGTGGAAAAAAGAAGAGGAGGAGGTTGTTTTTAGCGCGAGCAAAGATTACCTCTCACCAGTGTTGCGTTGATTGTTGCGCCATTTTATGCTGCATTTCTATAGGTTGGTTAGTAGATGTAGGTTGTAATAGGAGTCGCATTGTGAGATGGTTATCATAAATTTCTGCCACTCTCAGACTTTGTCCCAGGTTATCTTGGGTTGCAAGACCGTGATAATCGCCGTCTTTGAACCTCTCTCATAGTGTGATGTAGGACCACTGTTCATCCGACAACAAAGTTTATCATCTTGAGTCTGAGATGGCCCAAAATCGCACAGTGTGTACCCGGCTTAAGAACTACGATTGCTCCCAGTTGTTGAAGTGCAGACACAATATCAAGGAAGGTGTGGGGGTCCGCCATCTGTTATGAAAAAGTTCCTCCGGTCTGAAAACATCTAATTGTCTGCACAAACTTTCATCCCGATCCATCCAATAGCTGTTGAGATATTTCAGTCTGGACCAAAGCAGTGAACCAACCAAAAGACACTCATGTTGAGACAGTAAATGTGAAAGCAAATGCTGTCTGTTTTTAGTTTCTATGCAAATTTCCAGATAGCAAAAGTAAAACTATGATCAAACAAAACAGTCAAAAGAGGACACTTTGGTAAGACCGGTCACTGCTTAAACAGTAACTCCGTTCAGCCTGTGCTCATCACTAATGACTTTGAATTTGAGAGGTGAAGCACGACAGCACTGGGTTACTTTTTAACCCAGATCAAACACCAACCACAGGAAACACAAACCCAACACAACCAGGGGGCGACTGCAGTCTAAAATGATACTTATTGTTTTGCATCTATTGATAACACCCCAGAGGAAAGGAAACATTCAAAATAAGGTCTCATCTTTGTCCAGCCTGTGTCTCATGGATATAAATGAGCTCAATTTAAGACCAATGAGACTTTAACCATTTTATCATACTTATTAAATTCAGCTCCTGAGAAAGAGCCTGAGTACGTTTCAGCCCGAGACTAATTTGAGACCAACATAAGATCTTAAAATGTTCTTTTTTTTGTCTCCCTGCAATGATCTTAAATTTATCTTAATAAATAATCAGCTCAAGATAACAGTGAGATCTAAAAGAAAACTCGGTCGTCTTAAACAAGATCTTAAATTTGTCTCATAAGATTTCATAAGACAAAGAAAAGACAACTGCAAGAAACAAAATTTTCCCCTTGGCTGCAGTGATACTGGCCTGGACTGAGATCCAGGAATGCGGCTCTCAAACTATAGCCAGTGGCTATTCAGCAACTTGATGACTCATTTGCTCTTTTTTAAGAGGAAAAACATGTTCAGAGTGGCAGATATCAAAGACTCTATTTGCTTACATCTTTTTGTATAAATATCCCTCGGTTTATAAACGATCCAGTTGGGAAGTGTAGTGTGATTTACCCTCCACCGTCTAAGAATGAGACTGCCATGTCTGCAAACTCCTCAAATCCATCATTCGTTCTGCTTCATGACAGCGTCTCAACTCCCACAGAGTGTACCAGGCGTTACCTACACTCCCTCCACATACCACACGCCTCTGAAATACAACCGTTCCCGTTTATCTCCTCATTCCTGTTGAACGTCCTTTCAAAGAGACACTGACAAAATATCTTGCCGATAAGCTTGTGCCATTCACAGTATATTTTAGAAAGGGATAAGAAAACAAAGCCTGATTAAGAGAGACTAGTAAATTACCCAACTGACTGAATCATAAACCTTATTTTTCTTAAATCACCTTTTTCCTGTAAATTCAATGTATGAAGAAATGGACTTGCACTATTAATGTTCACTTTGGACACTAACACTGGCACATATGAAGATCAAATCAAACTGAGAAGCTCATACTTTCTTGTAGCAGTGACTGTGCGCCATCTTGTGGTCAGTTTGGGTCCTGTACTTTTCAACTAAAAGGGTTGAAAGACTATTTTCTCTATGAAGAACTTGAAATCTTGGTTATCAAATCAACCACCTAGTGATTACATCTTTTATTGAGTGTAGATGTCGACTGTCAGATGGAAAACGTGAAATTTTTTGAAGTTGCTCAGAGTTCTCTTCATGCTAATCAAAATACACATTTTTAAACCATAATTCAGGAAGTGAGACAGGGGTCCTTTGGGTAGAGCTAACCCTTTTTATGCCTGATTAAATCATGTTTTTGTAAAAATTTGATGGAATCTTGATGGAAATCTGGGACACGACTTTAAAGAACCAACATTTTCATAAAAAATATATTATATATTGTAACTTTTCTATGATTAATGTTTAATATCATCCAGTCTGAAATGAATTGTTATCACATGGAACATAACTGGTGTTGATGAAGGGGTACTTGAGATCTGACAGGGCTGTGGGGGTATGACTAACAAAAATACCCACTAACCTCTACAGTGAACAGTAACAGTGATTGTGTGACATCTTGTGGTCTGTTTCAGGTGTTACACTTTTTCAACCATAGATTTTTTTTTTCCTGCATAACAGCATGAACTTCGTTTCAACTCTATTAAATAATGCACAACGAAATTAGCAATGATTTCAGTTTAAGTTAAAAATCACAACTTCAGTGATAAATAATTGATAATCTTTAACTTACAAACAAAAAATCAACAGTGTGTGTACCCCGTGTGTTTTGTTGACACTGACATTCCCTCTTCACTGTCCAGGTGCTACAGATCCTGCTTTGTATGACTATATTACAAAATCAACCAAATTCTTTCTCTTAAACATCTTATGCTTTTTATCTGATCCTTTAAAAATCCAATCTACAGAATAAGTGGTGACTCTTCCCTTTGCCACAAACTCAGGTGCAAATCTGATGATTGTGACATGAGCATTATAGGAATATTTCATGTTTTATGTTATATGCCTGTTGCAAGGACATATATAAGGTCCACTGAAAGGGGTGTGCCTTAGACACGCTATACAACACAAGCTAATACCCTAGATACAAATTCCAGGTCATTAAAAGTAAAGACTTTTACATATAAAAAACTTTAATACAGTAAATACAGCACATATAGAGTATTATAACCATGGCCCCTCAGTTCCTTCAGGTGGTCAGTCCTGTCCTGTGAACATGAAGCGTCTCAGTGTAGAGCTGCAACCATTAGTCAATCATTAAATTAAGTGCCAACTATTTTGATAATCGATGAATCGGTCTGAGCAATTTTTTTTTCAAAGAAAAAAGTCCAAATTCTCTGATTTCAACTGCTTAAATGTGAAGAAATGTGACAAAACAAGACATCTGAGGACATCGTCTTGGACTTTGACATTTTTCACCAATTTCTGACATTACAGGCAAACAACTATTAATCAAGAAAACAATCAACCGATTAATCGACTATGAAAATAATTGTTTGCTGCAGCCCTATCCGAGTGAACAGTAATGTTGAGTGTCTCATGATGATGGACTAAGACAAAAAACTGAGGAGGTTTCACTGACTCCTCTCTGTTGTAGAGCTCTACAAATCAGCTGACGTGTCAGTCAAAATCAGTCCTTCTTGTTCCTCGCCACTGCAACATTACCTGGGAAATAATGACCTCCCAGTCCAGTCCAGTCCAGTCCGTCTCAGACCATGTCCACCAGTTTAAACTTGCCCTCCTGTTTGACTGGCAGGACGTTGATGAAGGTCTTGTAGAGCACGGCTCCTTTCGGCAGCTTGGTGATGACCTGGGTAGCCTCGGGGCTCCGCGGGGGTGGGACATAGACCTCCTTGGTGAACCTGACGTGGCCATCCTCCAGAGCGAACAGCGTTTTGTTGGTTCCCATCCCCACCTATGGGAGAGTGGAAGGAGGATGTGATGAGAACATCTGTACCACATCAGATCAGCATTTTTGGATAAAGAAAGTGTGACTCACATGAGCACCTGGGTGATACCTCAACAGCCTCTGGGTTGCGAGGATGTTACCCGCACGGACAAAGTTACCTTTTGAGCAAATGAAAGCAGTTAGATCACCTAAAAAATTCTCATTATAATCATTATACTGTATATTCAGACTGATGGGTTTATTAGTAGGAAATCAATCAATCAATCAATTGCATACCACAAAGGAAGGAACAGCTGGACAAACTAATAAACCTAACAATGAGCATAAAACACTTAAATTAATCTGCATCTGTTTGGATAATTGATTAATGGTTTTGAGTCATTTTTTTAAAAGGGAAAAAGTCAAAATTCTCTCTTACACATGGATACTTTCTAAATTATTTACTCCTCTCTGACAGTAAACTGAATATTTCTGAGTTGTGGACAAAACAAGACATTTGAGGACGTCATCTTGGACTATGGGGAACACTGATTGACAGTTTTCAGTATTTTCTAACATTTTATGGACAGAATAACTAATGAGACAATAAGCAAGCCATCAATTGATGATGGAATATTTGTTAACTGCAGCTCTAAAAACCCTCTTAGGCTAAACAATTTCACTGCATTTTAATACTGAGTTAATCCAAAAGTAATGGAAAGTAATAAAGTTCCATTACTTTAATATTGGGATACTTTGATTACATTACTGACAACATTTTCTATCACTTAGTTAGTAACTGTATCGGACTACATTTTTAAAGTAACCCTCCCAACCCTGCTACTGACCTTTTACATATTAAACAAATTTGTATTACTAATTAAATACAAGGCTATCATTTTGAAATGAACTTGTGACTAGGGGTGATAATAATAACTAAAATAAAATAATAATAATCTGTTATTACCATCCTGTTTCTTGAAGCCATATCTCCGGCCAGGACTCTTTCCTCCGAGGTTCTTACTGCTGCCACCAGCCTTCTTGGACGCAAACCTCACAGAGTCTATTAGAGAAGACTGACCAGGCACTAGCAGACCTGAGAGCAGATCGATGTAAAGTCAAATAGATAGTGTAGTTAATGCCGATATCCTCCACTCACTCATATGTACTGTAAACAATGACACCACACCAAATCACATTCAAAATCTAACACTTCATCGAGGTCTTACTTATTTAATGTTGCTGGTAAATATGGAATTGTTACAAAACAGATCATTTGTGAAGCACAACATAATTCAGGTATCAATGACATTCAATGCGAGCTGATAAACACTTTGACAAGCTAGCTAGTAGAGTTAGCATGTCAAAACTCCCTTGTTTACAACGTGACGCCACTTGTTCAGAGCGCGAGGGGCGGCTGGGAATAAATAAATACAGTTTCTCACGTTCTCGCGAGTAACTTGTTCATTCACGAGAAATGAATGAAATAATAATTTATAGACTTCATACCTGCTCTGGACTTAAGCATGAAGGACGCCAGCGCTGCCATCTTGGACGATGTCGCGGACGTTCCCTGCGTATTTGCGTCACGTCCGGAATATTTTTGCTGCATTCAAGTTCCCCAAGAAAGACGCTAGATTGCAACATCACAGTGAAAACACCACTCATATTAGCTCCCAAATTCCCAAATTGTAGCTAAAATGTTGTGGTGCTCAAATAACTTAACTACGGCTAATGATAAACATAACTTTTACTTCTTTGAAAATAAGATAATAACAATAAAAGTACGAAACCTGGGTTTGCTTTGCACTGCGTATGAGTATGTGAACAGGCTAGTCGTTGGAAACACAAGGATACGGTGGTTCTGTGAATGCAACATTACGTTCCAGCCCGGGGAACTCAAATGAGCTCTGCTTCAACAGAAAGACAAAACTAACACGATGTAAGTCCGTATAACCTAAATAAATAATTACAAACTATAGCTAGTAGCTACTGTAAGTAGCAAGGATTTACCTAAATATATTACTTAACCGACTTATGTCTGTTTGTAAGTATCGTAGAAAGCAAGTATACAGAGTATGGTGAGTAAAGTTACTTTGTAATTGGTCCTCCTTTTCGTCTACCACCAAAACACAACACCAAAACTTGAATTAGTTCTGCACAGTGGGTCATCTGTACGCCGAATTCTGTAAAATATCTCATACTATGTGTGTGTTCTAGGTTATGAGCTGACAGATGTAATATTACGTGCTAACAAACGAAGAAATATAAATTTGACATACGAATTTGAACGAAGTTTGGTGGGCTGTCTGTTAACAGAGTAAGAGGCATGTCTGGGGCCAAGAATAGCCTGTTCCTTGCAGGGTTATTACCGTTGACTAAAACCAGTGGTGGAATGTAACTAAGTACATTTACTCAAGTACAAATTCATTGTACCTGTAGATGTATTAAACAGAAATAATCAATTTGTAATTGATTATTTCTGTTTAATGCATCTTTATACTTCTACCCCACTTCATCTAAGATGCAAATATTGTACTTTTACGCCATAGCATGTGTCTGACAGCTTTAGTTACTAGTTACATTTCACATTACAATTTTATATAACCCTCCTGTACAGTGAAAACCATGTATCTCCAAATACGTTTTTGAATTTTTATGATAAACTGAAGGATTAAGTGCTCACACACACACACACACACACACACACACACACACACACACTATACTATATGTCTGTATGTAGGTATATACATGCATGTATAATTTATTTCATTTTGTACTTTTGATTTAAGTGCGTCATTTAATATCAGGCACTTAAAGACTATTATTCAAGTACCATTTGCATGGTTTAACTTTTTCTAAAGTAATATTTTAGCATGACATCTTTACTTTTATGCAAATTGACTTTTGGTTGCTTTTTACTCACAAAATAAAACTAAACTAAAAACTAAAACTAGCTGTAAAAACAGTTTAGTTAACTGAAATAAGGATAAAGACTAGACTGGAGGAGGAACAGAAGAAGTTTTAGTCATGCAGTTTGGTCAAATTTGTCAAGTATGAGGAGGCACTGGTGTATGTGTTTATTGAGGGTGGGATATCTACATGACTGTGAGTCAGTTACCCTCAGGAAGTGTTGTGTTTGTGTGCTTCCCATTCAGAAAAAATTTGGTTGAAAAGAAATGAAAATGAAAAC
Organism: Lutjanus campechanus; assembly: GCA_027495735.1. NCBI lineage: Eukaryota > Metazoa > Chordata > Actinopteri > Lutjaniformes > Lutjanidae > Lutjanus > Lutjanus campechanus. The sequence goes on from JAJHUR010091510.1 coordinate 12,837, forward strand.
CAGCTCGGCCAGTCGTCTAAGAAATGTTTGATTTTGGTTGAAAGTGACAGATAAAAAAAAAGATGTCTTTTTCATGTCACTGAAAAGACAGATGGACCAAACAAGACCCAAATTTCAACGTCTAATTTTGGGCTACATGTGAACCAAATCAGATGGACTAAACACAGTCCAAATTTCAACGTCTGTTTTTGGGCTGTATTTGGACCGAACCAGACGGACCAAACAAGACCCAAATTTCAGCATCTAATTTTACGTTACATTTGGACGAAATCGGATGGACTAAACACAGCCCAATTATCAGTGTCTATATTTGGGCTAAACAAAGGCCACAACGGGCTGACCAGATTTAACCCAAAAAACAATGTTGAAATGACATCGGGTGCTTGATGTGATTATACCTATTCTGACCGTCTGACAAATACCACCCATATTATCATAAAAGAAGTAAAACTAATAAAAACAAAACTAGAACTAAACATTTTTAAAAATAAAAACTAAACTGAAATGAGCAAAACCACTCTCAACACTCAAAATAATTCTGTTTCATATCTCATATGTCAACCTTACAGTTAACTAAAACCAGGGGTGGGATGTAACTAAGTACATTCACTCAAGCACTGTAGTTAAAGGTAGGGTCAGTAGCTTTTGTCCGAGCTGTTCATAAATGCATCAGGACGTCAAATACCAACGCGAAACAATGAGAGAAAATGAGGAAATACAGGCAGAGGACTGCAGAGTCTCTGTGGATACAGACACCACCACTTCTTGTGGG
>JAJHUR010091511.1:0-16871 GCA_027495735.1 Lutjanus campechanus
TCCTAATAATAATAATAATAATAATAATAATAATAATAATAATAATAATGATAATACAGCCCAAACCCGACATAAGCCCATGAAATATGTGAGAAATAAGGCCTGACCCGACCTGGTTTGGGCACAGATCTTGAGCTCTACTGACAACAACTACACTAACGTGGTGACATTAAAAAGTTTGATGGGGTAAGAAACACAAGGGGCCAACAAGCCAACGGTTCAGCTCTTTAGCTAGATTAGTTACCACTTTAGTTACTACATGGGGCAACTGTGAGTCCACACAGCTATGACAAGTACAGTACATCAAAGTTAAACCTGGAAGTCTTGGGTAAATTTTGGTGGTAATTTTAATGTTTGTCTATCTTTTTAGCCTTGAATTTGGAAAGGCATCGAGCTAGCTATCTGACTGCCTGAACTCTTGAACCACACTTTTTCTATATATATATACTGTATATGATATAATATAATAATATAGATCAGGTTACATTATGCTATAAAACACTTTGGAAAATACACTTGAGATTAATACCAGTCTCATTTGTTTAGTACCATTGTTGAGTCTGAACGTGTTTAGCCTAGCTTGGTTCTGTCCAAAGTGAAAAAATATGCCCACAAACACCCATTTAATGTGACTCTTGACACATTTTTGTCATTGTCACATGGCATAGGCTGTTTTGACCTGAAGACAGCCAGGTTCCCTCCACTAAACTAGACTAACGATGTCCTGGCCCCAGCTCCAGCTTCTCAACACACATTAGATTAAAAGTGAATATAAGACAGTTTGGAGTTTCCTTGTAGATTAATTAATTAAGTCATCTCTCCAAGAATGCAACCACAAGTTCCTTGTTCACTTTATGAGATGATTAGGTTTTAACAGCTTTACAAGAGCAGCTTGAAAGAGGAGCATAAAAGTGTGGTTTGTCACTATGTTGGTGGTAAAGAAAATTTTGATAACACATAGTTTTCAGCCTTGTGCCAACTGCCACACCTACTCTCACTCTTTAATATTTCCTGTGAGTGTCTTTATCTCTTAATCTCGACTCGAGTCACCTCAACCTTGTTAGGCTGAGAAGTGAATGCACTGCTATTCACACCGTCGATTGTGCAACATCAGTTTGCAAGCCTGCTCCAAGATTGATAGCCCTCCCCCAGCACTCAATTAACTTATTATATTCCACTTAATTCCCCAAAACAAATTAGAGGCCAGTTGTCCCTTTGAAGAACACAGAAAGGTCTGCAGAGACACAAAGTTACTTTCACTGACTGTGTATGGAAGAAGAGGCATAGGACTAATATTTAAGGTCAATGCCTCATGATCTTAAGATGTAGAACTTTTTTTATGTGCATTTGTGTTTGAGGATGCATCATATTTGTAAGAATGTGGAAATATGAAACACAAAACGATTCTTCTTCCACCTTGAATCTGAATGAAAAGTTGAACACTCACACTTGAACAGCCAAGGTGGTCATTTTGACTGTTTTCAAATGTATGTGTGCATTACCATTATTGAAATAAAAACTACAATGCTGCTGGTACCTGATATTTCCTAAAAGTGTCTGTATTTTCATTAAAAATCTTTTCTATATAAATTACACAAAAGGCAAAGACAATGTGATCATTTTGACCTATTTCAGCCACAGGTGGTCAAACTGACCACACAGAAATTTTCACCATTATATTGTTACTTTTTTGCACAGTTGGAGATGCATCTTGGTTGCTTAGCAACTATTATAATCTCTGTAAGTAAAACTTCACAAGAGGCCCCAATCCCAATCCAAATTATACTCAATTAAAAGTAAAGTAGGGGAGACCAGGGACGGTTGTAACACTTTTTGTCTCAACACCGATAACTCATTGAATTTTTCAAATTTTGACACAAAGTATTCTTAATTATTACAAACAGCAATGTTTCCAACTTTTTTGGTTTTATTTTTGGTACTTGTGTCCAGTCTTTTCCCATAGACTGTGATTACTTTTGTGATGGTTTTAGATGGAAATTTGTTATTATTAATGTTCAAATAACATGTTTATAATCCTATAAAATACACTTAACTGTTTCTTGAGTAATTTAGATTATTCTAACATTTGAATCAGATCACTGATGGTTATTATCCTACAGAGAAATACTGCAGTGAATATTTACATCATTATGGTTTACTACATGTGATGGCTGCATATTGATACATATATAAATACATTTGACAAAATGTACATTTTCATGTTATTTCTTTTAAAAAAAAGATAAACTAACAGAATAAATGTCTGGTATTTATCATGAGAAATAATAGAGGTCAAAGGTCAAAATGACTGTTTCTTGCCATTCCAGTGGTTATGGAGTTCTGGCACTTCTACATGTAGTGTTAATTCAATGCAAAAATTATGCTAAAATTTAATGGCTGTTTGCTCTGTTGTTTCCTTTCATGGCAGTCCTTGTTACACAAGTCTGATGTCATTTGCATTGTGGTTTTTATGGGGATGTCATGAATTTGGCTACATGGGATCTGATAATAATGACTTTGTCAAAACACAAAGCCAGGACACAACAGACATGTCTCTGCTTTGGGGGGTGAAGTCTTAAACAGGGCGAGGGATCTGGGGCTATGTCTGGAGGTTACCAATCATATACTAATGGTGGCACCTGATATGCAAGTGTGGGCAGAGCCTGAAACAGAGTCTCAGAGTCCTGATATTACAAATTATTCTCTCTTCTTACACAAAAACAAAAGAGCCACACACATTTTCTCCCTGCAATTAGAAACATCACGAACTCCACTTAGAGTGATATAATCAGTTTTAATTAGTTAAACATCTCTGAAGACTAAGCCATCCTAATGTCAGGTTACCACAGATTTGCTGAAAACTATTAAACCTTGAACTTGAAAATATGATTTAGCTGCACTTTGTTCAAGTGTTTTTTTCAAGTGCAAGGATTCAGTTGGACCATTTTTACTGAATTTACTGAAGAGTCATCATAAAGAGGTTTAATGAATGACCTCAATTAATCTTATGCACTTTCTAAGTGGGAAAAAAAAGGATTTGCTAAAAAAAAACACTATTGTGTTAGCAATATAAAATATATGCCATTAAATATAGTGAATTCATCTTTGTCAAGACAGTAAAAGCAGTACCCTAATTCTGCACAGCCCTAATCCTGATTCTTTTATATATGTATATATATATATATATATATATCCATTAATTTCAGCGTGTTACATTTCTTTTCCCACCATGTAGATCTGTCCATACTCTGTCTCTGATTGGCTTTGATCCTGATGTTTTTTTTTTCTAACTCTAACTGTTCCTCATGCCTGAATCTAACCAACCAATCCAACAAACCCAACAAATACTACTAGCAAATCAGAGGCAGTGTAAGGTGAGTCTTGTGTGTTAAAAACACAATAATCACATAAAAAGAATTAAGGGTAAAATCAGAAGTGCCAGTATTCAGTACTGGTGAGGACTTGCCCATTGAGTAAGAGTATTTGAAAACACAGTGCAGAATGTTGCCAATCCAAAAATGACTTTAGCAACAGAACTTCACTTTGTGTGGAAGAGTTTAAGTGAACGGTCTTTGTCTGTTTTTGCAATTCTCATCTTGGCTTCTCTTGATCAGATTTTTATTACTGTCACACACATGGACAAACTCAGAGGGCGAGTACAAGAACAAGGAACCCTAATTCTCTGAGTAAAGACAAGCCTGAAGCCTGTCAGACACTTGTTGCAATTGTGTTTCTAAGTTGTGTGCACCCACCTCACAAGTTCACCTGAGCTGTGTGGGTCAGCCTTCTCACATAATGAAATACATGTATGTAAATAGTTGGAGAGATATGGTCAATACAATCGAGAACATTTGTCATTCAGCATTGTGCAAACAACATGTCAGGGTTGTGCAATATGTGAAAAAACAGCCAAGGATCCAACCGGTCATGGTGGATGGCTGCCCACCACAGAGTCTGGATCTGCTTGAGGTTTCTGCCTGTTAAAAGGAAGTTATGCTTTATGGGAACTATTGAGTCTCCTTAAATGATATTATAAACAGCACAATCTAGAGCAGTTCTATATGAAAAGTGCCCTGAGATAAATTGAATTGAATTAAACTCAAGTCACATGACTCATGACTTCACTTACACTTGAGCCTTTTGTCTTGACACCTTCTCCCAAGCCCAAAGATGAAAACGTCTGGTATTGATAAAGTGTGAATCCACGAAACACCCTTCACCCTTCATTTCCTGAACCAGCTAACATTAGTGCTATTCATTCTCGGCAAATCGACACTTAATTCCCAGGATCCACTTTGTTTGAAATAATCCAAGTTCACCAGAGAAACAACGTTACATTATTGAGCTCCAGTTGGAAAGACTGGACCTCATTCATCAACTGTTCTTAAGAAGAAATATTCTCTTCTTAAAAACCACTTCTGCACTTTTCATGAAGATTCTGACAATCACCAATATTTTCTTATATTGGGTTTGTTCTTATGTAATAACAGAATGTTGGTGAATGTTGTCATTTGTTAGTTCATGCCTGTCAGACTAGTCTGAGCCAGTCTGTCAGACAGGCATGAACTGATGAAGCTTCTTGGATGAGAGGTGAAACGTCTTAAAAAAAAAAGACTTTTAAACAAGTCCAGTTGGTTTCGATTTAATTTTTCCTGAGGTAATAACAGAATCTAAGAACACTCAAGAGCACACTTGTGCACATTTGAGTGGTGACATCTTGTGCAAAATAATTCATAATTGCATTTTCTTTAATTTCACAGTTATATAATATGATAGGATTTAAACTAGACTATTTGTATAATTTATAATATTTTTAATAATTATTTTCAATATTTAACAAAGCATTAAGGACTTTAAAATAAATCATTAATTTGACCTTATTGCATGATTATTTATAGCTTACAATTAATCTCAAAGAAGAAACACTGCAGTCATCAAAAGTAAAAGCATTCTTGTTCAGCCTTTTCTGTTTTGCCAAAATCATATTCCTCTTTGTTTACACCAGACCACCGATACCTGCAGATTAGCCCAGAGAAAAAAGAACCTCAAACGTCTCTGGAATCAGATCTAACTTTTAATCTGAATCCTTTTAACCTTTTTTCAGCTGTATTGCTGAAACATGTATCACCTATGGCAGAAATACACTCGCAGGCACTGGAAAAGGAAGTGTGGGGTTTGGACTAGAGAGCAGTGGACCTTGAGATGATCAACAATGCACACAGCATCTTTCAACCATGCAGTCAGATAAGCAGGATGCAGTGTGTGACCACCCCTGGAAGTGAGGAGGAGAGTGGGGGTAAGAGCCATGGTAAACTAGCTTGGACTTAGGGCTGCTTGTTGCTAATGTCTGTTCAGGAAAATGAAATGGAAGAAACGGGACTCAGGCCGGACAAACAATAGGAAACCAGAGACTGTTGTGCCCACACAAAGAGATCTGCATCCTGGATCAAGCTGATAGGTGGACCATGCTCCGAGCTGATAGGACGCAACTTGCAAGAATCTAGCAGGATGAGGGGAGGAGGACTCTGTGTTTATATTGATGATGCTTTATTCACAAACACAGTCACAATCAATGACTTAAAGTGATACTCCACTTTGTGAGAATAAGCCGGTAGGATGTAAACATGGCGTCGATCTCGCGAGACTTCCACGTCCATTAAGATATATGTGAAGTCTCGCGAGATCGACGCCATGTTTACATCCTACTGGCTACATGCTACAGCTGATATTTCAGCTAAAAACATGGCGTAAATGGCGTCTTTAAATTTTAATGTTGCGGCTCGCGGACACTTGGATTACACCACACAAGCAGGATGGAGACGTTTTGTTTGTTTTGTGTGCTTTTTTAAACGTTTTATCCATGATCACCATTCACTGCCATTGTACTGGATGAGGCTGCTACCCTGTTTCTCCTAAAACTCCAGGATTCTTTTGTGAACTGAAGACCTTCACCCATCATCACATCGGCATAGTGGTGAGTACATACTGAGTGGCTTATTCTAACAAAGTAGAGTATCACTTTAAAAAAAAATTTAAAAAATGCTTTATATTTTATCTTATTCTACTCTAAATTTAATTGCCTGTATATGTTGTGTGTTTGTGTGTAGAAAGACAGAACTACAACTCTCTTTTCTTTGTGCAACCCTGTGTTGTGTAATGATAACAGATGACCTTGAGACGTCAGAGATTCCTGAAAGTACAGTTATCACTGTATTGAAATTCCACTAAACACGCTCCATTCAGTCAACATGTCAAAATGAAAACTACTGCGTCTTGAGACATCAGCCTGTAGCTTAGCTTACAGGAGAGACTACAGCAATTGTTTTATATCTTGTTTTCATGTTGAAAAAGCACATCACAGGAGGAGATTCCCCAAATACCAAAGCAGGAGTTACAGGTCATATAAGGGTTTCATTTTTTTTTTTTTTTTTACCAGCGAGTGTAGAAAGTGTGGCAATCCTGGATTTGAAATGGTTAAATGTAGCCTGTGCTCTCCATCTTCTGTATCTGGGAGGGTGTTCAAAGCTTTATTAGGGCTCCCTATTCAACACAAAGCAGCAGTTCAGACTCACTGTGTTTCACTCTTGTCTGGGAATGGGAAAAACCAACTGGTGCTCTTATCTGCTGTGATTTATTTTCAGCCATTTATTAAGAGTATCTGACTCAAGGCTTGACGAGGGATAAAACAGTGATGCACAACGTTGGCCCACTCCACATTTGTACGGATGAAATTATAAGATGAGCGTGATGAATTAAAGGCAGACGGGTGATTTAGAGGGAGAGACGGCACAGTGGGAGGTGAGTGTGTGTGTGAGACAGCCATTAGATCACAGCCATATCAAACGCATTTTCAAGTTTGATCATTCTTGTTCAGTCAATCATTTCTCCACTTATTTGTTTCTTGGAGCTGATACCCACACACTCTCACACACACACACACACACACACTCATACATACATGCCTAATGTACATACACACACACATATTGCAGGTTCCATTTCAGCATGTCTGGCTGGACGCCCTCACTCTGGGACAGCCATATCGCTTTCCTGGCACTGCTGTCCTCAGCGCTGGCTGCCAGGCCGGGACTGGCAGAACCCTAAAAAGCTGGGGCCCGATGCATCTTTTACAGTTTACAGGAATGTGTCAGCAGTAATCTTTTGGCGGCCATCTTTGGAAATTCAGAGCGACACTCTAATGAAAGCATTGTGATGCTCTGTGGCAGAGAGAGCCCGCTCTAATTGTATCTATTTAAAGCAGCTGTTTTCATGGCTGTCTGACTCGGCTGTGGCCCGAATTCATCTCCAGTGACTTCATCGCTCGTGCTGGGTGTCGATTTATTAGAAACTTGCCATCGGTTTTTAAGTAAACAGAGGTGGCCAAGACCGAGCAGTAATCACGCTCTGTGAGCTGCCCAGAGAGGTTGTTTGGTTTCAATTAGGTCAGCGTAACTTGGCTTTCTCCGCTGTCGGATAATCTCTCCCTCATCCCCGAGTCTTTTACAGCCGCTGCCAGCCAGCATTGCCAGCGCAGTGCATGAAATCAAATTTGAACGCTGACCCCTCTGGAAAATGGGAACCGGTGAAAGGGGGACTTAATGGGAGTTCTAAAGGGGTGGGCGTCATGTTTTCACCCTCCGTGTGCCCCAAAGAGTGGATTTAGAGCGGTGTGCCGGCAGCAGTGTAAAGCAGGCTGCAGAGAGGCGTGCATGGCACAGCGTGCTCTGAGCTTACTGCATGGATCGCTGTAATCCACCTCTGTATGGGCGCCAGAGTCTGACTGGCTGTTTATACCGACGGGTACAGTTTGTGGAGAACATGAGAAGGTCCCTGCTCTCATGAGGCTTGGACTACCTACAGTGTCTATGAGAAAGTGTCTCACAGGAAATTTGGAGGGTTTTTCCAAAGAAATGCTCAAGCTAGGCCTCTCCACACCCATTCCTTTTAGATCCTTTTAAAATTGTTTTTACAATGACAAAATCGTAGATATAGAAACATGGATATCTCATCACTGTAAAAAACAAAAAGGTGAGATAACTCCCCTCCAAAAATGTTGAGTTGAGTTGGAGAAATTGAATTATGGTTAATATTTTAATATGTTCAATTAAAACCATTTGCTTTTCAGGCACTCAATCTGTTTTATTGATTTTCTAAAACTCAAAGATTTCAGTTTATTTAAAGAAGAAAAACTAAATTATCTCAACTAGAGATTATAGGTCAGAAAAAAATCTGATGCAGTAAGGTGCCTTGAAATTGAATTGTCTCAACTTTTTCTTCTTTTATATTTCATATTGGCCGCTGCTGTATGTCTCCCCGATGAGTCTGCACAGTCACCATAATGGGAAAGTCAGCCTCCAGTATATATCACATAATATGTACTGAGAGATGCAAGAGAAATGTGAGAAACTGAACATGGTAGTGGTTACTTGTTGGTGATCTAATCAGCTCTCTGAAACAATATGGACATTCTGAGTAGCCACAACTTCCACTGGGACAACATCAAGTGAAAATTACTTATAATTTTAGCCATGTGACTTTTTCCAAAAATGTAGATTTCTATATCTTTTAGGGTTAGCTGGATGATGTGTGTTAGGTTGCTACATTCAATAAATGTTAAAAAAAAAACAAAAAAACACAAATTGTCAGAAAGGACATATTCTTACACCTGTTTTCCTTACAGAAAAATACCACCATTAATTCAAGTCTCTCAAAAAAAAAATGACACAAATCATCCAAAAACTGGGCAAAAAAAACCAAAAAAAAAACTACTGACAGCCAATATATGTATCATCCATCCCTAAAATCTTGTATTAATAATAAAATCAATTAACTGATAAAACCACCTTCATGTATTCACTGAAGTACAAGTTTTGGAGACTGACAAAAGCAGAAATTGTGAACATTCAAAGGTGGCATGACCTGCATGTCCCAATGGAAATTGTGGCTATTTAGAAGGTTCCTGTTTTGGCATAGAGCTGATTAACTGAATTCAATTCCAATTTTCATATTTATCACAAACCAAATTCCATTAAAATTAGTTCAGAATGAACAATTCACAGTCAATTTGGTAGTGAAGTCTGCATCTCTCCATGTACACTGTATTTTAAACTAGTAGATCTTGACCTCCCCAGTATGGCGGTCGAGCAGATGCATGTTGAATTGTAAACATGGCATCTATGCTTCTATATGTATGGACAAAACTCTCAGGAAGACCTCTAAATGATTCTTCTTCTATTTCTTCACACCTGTCCTGGTTTCGAGGACACTGGACAGGAGCTTTGATGTAATATTCACCTCCAAACCTCATCAAACCCTTGTCTGAGGTGATTGGTGTGTGCCGGCCTGCCACACTGGCCACAAGTTGGGGTCACCAACCCTGTTGTTTCCAGGCCACAGGCTTCTGTTGGGACCACGGGTCAATCGATCATTTTGATTCATGTCGGCTGCCAATCACAGATCAGAGGTGGCCTGTGGCATTACAAAAGGTTGTGGCTGAAATTCATCCTGGGTTTGTTTCATGTCCAGGGTTCAAATCGATGTCAGTGTCACCTCAAATCAAACCAGCTATTCTCTGGACTCTTCACTTACTGTGACCAATAATTTGACTATATTTTTGTAGTTTCTTCTGCCGTTTACTACCAATACTTTGCACTATAATATTTACATCTAATCACATTTAACCACACTTCCTCTTTAAGAAATTCAACACTAATACAGATGCAAAGTTCACTGAGCGATTGCACAAAATAGGCACATTTCTGTTCATTGATTTCAGTGTGGAAAATAATAAGCAATGGCAGCAATGGAATGTTTGGAGAAATACTTTCAAATCCAAAGAGTGCAGGTGAAGTCTACATGATCTGGAACAAAAACTGACAAAAACACTATGCAGAGGGACCATGCCTGTTATATGCCAGTAGACATAGTGCCTGTTATCAACAGTTTACAAGATCATGTTGAACAGATCGATAAATTAATAAATCAAATTTAAGTAGAACCTCAGTCATATTATATCAATAACTGGTAGATGTCTCATGCTGCCTTTAACCTTTGTTTTTTTAAAAGTTGTGTTATTGGGCTTTTTGCCTTTATTACTTAGAACAGCTGAAGAGCAGACGGGGGATGGGGGGGGGGTGACGCGCAGCGAGGGGCCGAGGGTGGGAGTTGAACCAGCAGCCACTGCAGAGGACTAACAGCCTCCGTACATGGGGCGGGCGCTCTACCAACTGAGCTACAGGGTCTCCCCCTGCCTTTAACCTTTACACACAGAGACATGACATATATTTTTATTCCTGACCATGGCGTATGGCTGGTATTGTTTTTACCTTGTGTGCGTGTGTCATCATGGCAAAATGTGGTCCTAGAGACACCTACTGCAGCAGGAACTGTCAAAGAAGTAAGTACATTGTCAGGTGTTTATAAGTCTGTCTCTCTGTTTGTGGACAGATTTTGTCTACCTGACCAACTGCACGCCAAGCCTGCAAGTTCCTGTTCGGCCCATACACTTCACATTGTGATGATGTAACAGATTTTTAAAAATCTTTTTTTCAGCTCGAGGAAAGTTCTACAAATATAAAAACTCCATGGATCAAAAATTCATATTCTGACAATGCTGTTTATGAGTGATATAGATTATAAACTGGGTGAAGACTGAATGAAAAGTTGCTGAGTTGTACGTTTCATCACTGATATTGCAGCTCAGAACACTGATTAGAAAGTCTATTTATCACAGAAAATCTTCATTCAGTTACATTCATTTTACTTTGATTTGGCCAAAAACTTGATGTCCACATCTCTGTCATCATGGGACAGTGTCAGATTGACAGCATGTGCAGTTGTCATGTTAGAAATAAACGGCAGCATTAAAGATCACATTCAGTCGATCAGTAATTTTCTGACAGAATTCTTCTTCTCCTGCCTTACTTGCAGAAACAGTGTTGTTTTTTGTTGTAATATATATTGTACATTTTCCATAGCTCTTAATTATAACAACTTGATCATTTTGACTGAAGTGGGCAGCTCACGACTGCTTAACTAAAGAGTCAAATGACGCAACAAACGCTCCTTTTTATGTGAGCGTGCAGAGTCTGCAGAAGAAAGCCTGAGTTAACAAAGCAAGTTGATAACCACCATCGTGATACCCGTTATCTCTGACTGGGGGTTTAGGTTTTGTCGAACCAGCTCATGCAAAGAAATCCTGGTTGTGTTGAGCTTCCTACGTAATACAGCCCTCAGGGCTCAGTCGCCTGTGTGTGGATTAAACGATGTCCGGCTGCCAGGCTAAAGATAACTGTGGGTTTCATTTCATTTCATTTATTAGGATCCCTATTAGCTACAACAGCTATTCATCCTGGGGTCCACACCAAGTACAAAAATATATACATTACAGTGTATACTCAAACAAATCATCCCACCACCACACCAACAACAACAATACAACACAAAACAGAACCAAGCTCTAGTCATCATAATCAAAATATTTCTATGCAGATATAGGATACAAATGGCTCATATTTAAGTTAATGCACAGGCTCTGGACTATTATAATCAAAATCAAAAACAAAATTAAAATGGGCTGACAGAAAAGCCTCCATGTGCTCCAAAGATCTACAAAACGGTTTCATAGTGCTTCCATCATTTCATTATAGTGACACATACCAATATTACATAATAAGACATGTAATCGAACTTTTAGTACTTGTGTATTATTTGAACAGATCCCCTAGATTGTAGACTCTCAGCTGTATTTGTCAGCTAATAATCATTAGATGATTATGTTAGCCCTCAGCTCTTAGGTCCATCACTGCTTTCTGTCAGTGCTCCACTGACGGCTCATTTTACAGACATTAAACATGCAGACAATAACTGCAGTGAAAAAGAGGAAACTCTCAGTGTTTCCTGTCTCTCATTTAATTGCTTTGGCACGTCCTTTTCAAACTAACACTCCCTATGAGACCAGATGAGCCCACCCCCCGAGCCTGACAGCCATTCAAAACAGCCAATAGGGAGACAGAGTGCCATGACACAAATCTGCACCATGAAAACCTGCGGAGGATATTTTTATGACTTTTAAGTGGATTTATGAATGTGTATCCACAATGGACAGAGATATCACAGGGAAAAGTAAGTGGTGCATTTGTGTTTAATGTCTGAACTTAAATACATAATAAAGACTCTTACTCCCGTTGACCTATCAGAGTGGAAGGTATGCAAGGTCTGATGCAAACCATCACTGACCCAACATATCAGCAGACTGGTGTAAAGATCTAAGTGGAATGTGAAGAATGGATTTTGAGAAAAATCTTTCAGCTATCTTTTATCCTTAAGTTCATTATTTTCTCACAACAAAAATGCTTTGTTATGTTTTTAAAAGCATATATGACCTGTGGAGAGCTTATGTGCTTTACATTTTATGACATGTGAAAGAAGTATAATTCTTACACTTATGTCCTAGCAACATGTTCTATATAAAAAGCTAAGACTTACAACGTCTGCTGACTCTCCAGCAGCCCCTCAAGAGCTGCTGGGATTGAAGCCCCGCGGCCTAAACGATAGCTCCCACCGTGTCATTAGGGGCATGTGGAGAGGACCCCATGAAAGCACTGCCAAAAAATCTCCTTGAAGATCGAGGGAAAGAAAGGCAAGGGGTATTGATCCGTCTGTCCACGGATATGATACTTAAGCCCTGGTACTGAGAGCCGGAGAGCCCCTGGATCCATATCTCAAAGACTTTAATCCTGGCCCCTCTTACAGCTGGATTGGCCTTCACCTTAACCTCCCGACAACTGCTCCAGCAGATCAGCCATGGAAATTTTATTCTTCTCACAAGCCGCTTCCCTCCTCCTCCCTCCGTTCTCTTTCCGTGCTGTGTTTTCACCGGTCTGCGGTTATTAACCGTGCTGCCCCGTGTTCCCACCCGAATTAGGAGTGAGAGGTGAATTAATACCTGATCCTGGTTTTCATCATTTTCTGAAAAAAAAAAGTTCTTATCCTCCTTTTCTTGTAGTTGAAGTTGGAGGGGAAACTTGAAGGAAGCATGAATACATTACAGGTGAGCTGGTCATGTCAGCCTGCTCTGCTGTGGCTGAAGGAGCTTATAAAAGGCTCTGATTGGATACACTCAGTTGTTCTGTACATCAAAATCTTATATTCCAGTGGTGCAAGTTAAACATATCAGGGGTGACATCCCTTTTTACAATCAATAAATCAACAGCACTTTTGGGGATATTAGCGTAATTGAGCCTTCGCTAAGCCCCGCCTTCAAACAGTAACTCTCTAATCATACCTTAGCAACCGTAACTAGAGCTGTCCAGTTTTCCATTTCTCTCCACGTTGAAGGCCGGCAGGAGGCTCTGAGAAGAGTGATACTTGGCAATTCATGAGTCTGGACGATGGAATCTTTTTTGTCACCTCTCAAAAACAGCTGTAAGGTAACTTTACATAAACACTTTCACATGGTTCTTGTTTTATAACATGTCAGATGTCAGCTGGAAACTTCTCAGCTGACTCAAGCAGTTAGCAGTAGCTTACATCAGCCAGCTACACTTATGAAATCTGTTTGTGAGTCATTAATTTAGGCAACAAAATCCACCGTCACCAGCTAGAAATCAGAAGCAGCTTTTGTTTACATCTATAAGGATTCTAAGACCCTGTGTTTCAAAAATTACTCCCAATTGCCAATTTTAAATTTGCCTGGAGACCAATGTTGGTTGGTACCTGCTCTCAATGCATCCTAGATGTTGCCGGTTTATCTGCAAAACCACCTTGGATGTATTAGGAGAATGACAATCTGCGTTCCAAGATGGCGCTCCATTCATTCCCATGAAAGTTGTTTATCTGGTGAACACACTGAAAAGTTCTTCAAGCTTCTATGGAAGCAAAAAAAAAGCCATGTTTATTTAAACCTGCCTTCATTTTCAGTCATGTTTGTGCGGACCCAATGAATACAAGTCTAATATTCACTCTTTAGTGAAGATTAGACTTTTTTAGTCTCTGCCAATTCCTGAATAAAATATCTGACTCTTTGATCACCAGCTAGTCCGTCTGCTCTTTGCTGCTGAGCACATATGAAAATGTTTGTTTTTTTCTGTAAAAAAAAACAGAAATGAAAATGATTGTACTGTATTTTAAGTTATCTAATAATATCAAATCTAATCAGCCACCAGGACACAACCTGCAACACAACCTCAGACCCCTAAATTCACATCCGACCAAACTTATAGGACAGTAATGTAAATTAGCTGATAGCTAGTGCACCGAGATGGATGACATGAAGGCAAAAAGAGCCTGTGGTGAATACCAGATTATGGACAGTACATTGTTGATGTTTGGGAGAAACTGTGGGATCACAGACTGTGAGAATAATGCTGTCAATGGCTTTGCTGCTTGTGAAAAGTGCCAAGAAGTATCAGCTTTTGATAGCCAACTGACAGAAACTGGTGCGACCTTGGATGACTTCCCTCATCTGCAAGGTTAGGTCCCTAAAGAAGGTCCAGACCATCCTGGTCAATCCTAGTCACCCCTTTGCAAAGTTGCTTCTGTCTGGCTGCAGATACACTGTACCGAGATTCAGAATGAACAGACCTAAAAAAAAAACATTTGTTCCTGCTGCCACTGGCCTTTTAAATACCTCACTGTGATATTATATATAGTATTTATTTTGTTTTTTGTTGTTATTTATTGTCCGTTATTTGCTGTTGTTGGTAATGCTGCTGTGCCCCTCAGGGATAATAAAGATAACCCTGAAACTTGAGCCTTGAACCCCAGGTGGGTGAGAACTTGACTTGGACATAATTGCAGGTAACAAGACGGTTCTGGTAATGAGTTTTGTGGGTGCAGGTGGGTGCAGGACCTGTGCAGGATTCTAAGGTTGTGTTAAATTTTTCTCAGAAAACATCAGCCTGCTGCTGATGGAAATGACACTAGGAGCATAGTGGGAGTGAATCAAAACAGTCAAATTACAGACAGAAAGCTAAATAATGAGTTCAAAGTTGCTATAAAGCTCAGAAAAGCTGAGGAGAGCTGCAGCTTCAGCTGATAATTCTCTTTAGGCTCATCATTACCTGAGACAACCAACACATTGCATATTGTTTAAATTGTCGTGTCATACGTTATTACTCTATAAATATCAGCTATAACTGCTTTAAACCTTGAAATAAACATGATACCTAATTATGACATATGACCACTACTGTATATCTCATCTGAAATTTAAATACTACTGAAACTGTGCCTACATTTTTTGTAACCACAGTTGAATGGGGGATCCTTTGTAGTTTGTAAGTCCTGAGTAATGGCTTAATTAATGCCAATTACTTCATTTACTAATGGTTTATAGATCAGTTATAAGCTGTTAATAAGAACTAGCTATTGGTTGCCTGGTTGTGGCTGGTGTTTGTTCTCCTTCAGACTTAATTAGGAAGTGTGAAGCTCTTGACTAATGACTTTGCTTCATTAATGATTCAAAAGTCAGAAAGATCTTATACAACCTGGCCTCTTCTAGCTTATACAGTAAGCTAAGCTACAACTTGTAAAGCTTTTGTGAAGGGTGACTATTAGAAAGTACCTAAATATTTTCTGAAGGAGGTTAAATGCACTGCAACCACCTGAGAAGGACCACAGGCCTGTCTGGTGCTCTCAGGGGCAAAATACTGGTGAGATATTAAAAGATTGATCCAAAAGTGCTGGAGCACACTGAGTGAAGTGACAAAACTCTTTGCTATTACGTTTCGTCTCAAACCGGGTTTTCATCAGAGTCAAACAAACCCGAGACCCACACCGTCTTAAATCACCTCCTCTAATCAGGCACTGATCCAACACAGACTGGAAATAAGCCAAATATCAACATCCATTTAATCAGGAAACAAGTACTGACTATAACAAATTACGGTTCAAATTACAAGTAAGCAACTGGCAGAAAAATATACATCAATAGTTGATCAAATTAAAAGAAAATAGACAAAAGGGAGAAAAAACAGAGCACTTGTAATAAATGTACCATCCAGTTCTAAACTCAAAATGTTAGTCTTTTAGTAATAACCAGTTTTGTCTCTGTAGTCTGTGTGCTCCAGTGCTTTTGGATCAGTCTTCCAGTATCTCACCAGTATCTTGCCCTGAGAGCACAGGACAGGCCTGCAGCCCTTGTGAGCCATACTTGTATTGGAAAAAGTAGTTCTGGCACAGCAAAAGATGAAAAAATCAGGTGCTCTTCAGGGATGGAAAATAAAACAAATACTGACTGTCCAACTTACTGATGATAAAAGTGTAAAGTAATGGAAATGAAATGAAATGGAAACTAAAAATACCATAATACAACATAAGACTGAAAGTTAATGGTAATAAGAAAATGTGCAATAGTGGAGCAATGATATACAATTGCTCCAGTATTGCACATTTTCCTATCACTCTCATTATTACCTTTGACACTGTACTTAAAATAATTCTATTTAGTGTGATTCATTATGAGCGCCTCTTTCTGCAGGGCTATTTGCATTACTCCTTCTTTCTTCATTACCATTAACTTTCAGTCTTACATCATATCATTTCCATTTCTGTTTTTCATTTCCTTTTTAACTTTTTTTGTGATTAATTTCTCTTTAGTCCACATGGGTTTTGCTGTTATAAGTTAACACTTTTGTTATGCCAGACTGCCATCCATTACTTTACACTTTCATCATCATTAAGTTGGACAGTCAGTATTTGTTTTATTTTCAATCACATACCTGAATTATTGGAAGTGATTCACCTGTAATAATGTGAGCCTGAGCTTCTTACACAGGCCGACACAGTTCAGTCTGCCTAACACACACTATAGCCTTCACTCCCAGTGCACACACACACACACACACACCACACACACACACCTGTCTCTT
>JAJHUR010091512.1:0-18786 GCA_027495735.1 Lutjanus campechanus
CCCATTACTTTGGTGGAAATGTTCTCCCACCTATTTTGTATTTTGCAATGAAATCTAAACCTGATTTCACATCAGTTCAGTGATCTCAGGCTCCCTGATGTATCAGCTCCCATCATCTCTTGTACTGAGAGCAGTAATATGAACAGGGTTACGGGAAACTACAATTTAATTTGGAATGTGAATTTTACCATTTAAATTAATTAATTAATCATTAGAATAATTATTTATTATTTAAGTAAATTATGAAGACAACAGAAAACATTGGTCCTCTTACAATTGACATATAACATATACAGTAAATGTGTCATATTTAGATGTAACCACACCAAACCTCACAGAGAGAGATGTCTGTTGTTTCCTGCTTGTGGTCCCGCTGCAGTCGATTATATTTTTAAAGCAACCGACGCACAGGACCCCTGTACTGTGTCTGGAACCACATTTATTCTTCCAAACACCCACTAGTTTACTGTATTTTTGTTAGTAAATTGAGATTCCTGATTCATATGAATCATCATCCTGTTGCATCACTGATGAGTGTGGTGTTGCATGACTATAATTTTCACATCTGTCACAGACTAAGTAGAAGACAGGGAGTTATTTGAGCACTTATCTTGTAACCGCTGTGGTGGCGGCTCCGATAAGTTGTTGTCCAAAAACTATGAAAACGTATCATTGAGTCACAATGAAGTGGACGTGACACGTCCCTTCTGCACAGTGGACGTGGGTATATATTGTGTTACTACTGTAAAATACTGATTAAAACACCAAATCTGGTCCCAGACAAATGCTCTGTTTCCTCTTTTTTACTGTAAGTAATGTTTTATAAAAACTACACGGCTTAGCAGGTGGGAAGTAACAACAACTTTTTAACCTTACTCCCCCTTTAACACAAATATCTGTACTTTCTGCTCCTTTCCTTTTCAAAACAGGCTTGTTACTTTAGTTTTAATGCAGTTGAGGGGAATTATTGATTATTTTTAAATTCGCCTTCCAAACATCAATACTGATTTCAAAATAAATGAGAGGGACAATAACACCAAGAAGAGATCATTCTTTGTTGTATCAGTGAATATCACGCACAACAGACTGAACAAGACTAAACAGATGAGAGAAAGTATGGAAGCTAATTTCTGCCACTAAAAAAAAGGTCCCGATGGTAAGTCATAAATATGAGATAAAAAAGTTAAAACTATTAAAGTAACAGTAAAAAGTTGAAATAATGAGATAAAAAGTCAGAATTCTGAGTTAAAAAGTCAAAATTAAGGTAAAAAGAAATATGAGATAGAAAGTCAGAATTGAGATGAGATGGCAAACTTATAAGGCAGTCATAATCAGAAGATAAAAAGTCAAAATTATGACATAAAAAGACGTAATCATATCATAATAAGAAAATAAAAGGTCAGAATTATCAGATAACAAGTTTAAATTCTAACTAACAGTTGAAATTATGGCATAAAAAGTTGAATTTATGAGATAAAAAGTCAGAATTCATTGACAAAAAGGTGGAATTGTGGGTTACAAAGTCACAGTTATGATGTAAAAAGTCATAACCACAAGATAAAAATTCAAAATTCTAAAACAAAAAGTCATGCAATAAAGAGTAAAAATTATGGAATTAACAACAGAAATTATGAGATAAAAATAATAATAATAATAATAATTCTGAGTTTAAAAAAATCTAAATTATTAGATAAAAAGTCAAAATTAAGATGAAAATGCAAAATTATGGGTTACAAATTCATAATCAGAAGATAAACAATACATTAGTGCCATGTTTTTAATTCTTATCTTGTGGAGATTTTCACTGGGTTCATGCTGCAGTATAGTGCAGTGGTCCAACAGCAGCAGCAGTACTTTTTTGCTTTGGTTTATTAATCTCAGATCAGTGAATAATTGATACAAGCTGACTCTGACCTGAGGTCATGGTAAAGTTTCACAGACATAAATCCACGACAGAAAAAGTGAAGCGTGCTCACTTTCTCTGGCTCAGTTTGGCTCTTCACATCCTAAAGATCTTAAAGACCATGGTGCTGTAAGTAGAAGAGATAAAACAGTCAGTGATGTTTCTCCAATGGGCTCTGCAGACACTCTGCAGACAGACTTATCTTGTGATGAGACCGAGTCGGACCAGGCTGCTGCAGAGGCTCGAATCTGACGAGGTGCAGTCATCAGGGTCTTACAGCCGCAGTTATCACGGGGCCTTGAAAAGTCTGAGATCCAATAATCTGAATTTTAGGCCCTAAAATGTCTTAAAAATGATTTTGACAGGTCCAAGCAGAAAAACATATTTTAGACAGATATGTGAGACAACCAAAAAACAACCAATATCCGTTTCAAGGGATAGTTCACCCAAAAATGAAAATTCAGTCATTATCTACTCACCCTCATGCAGATTGAGGGTCAGGGTTGATTTGTTAGTCCACAAAACACTGCTGGAGTTTCACAGAATCTTTGCAGAATCTCACAAACGATGGAAGTGAATGATGACCAGTTTTCAAATGAAAAAGAAAATGGATCTACAGTGAAGATTCAGGTTAAAAACATGGTGTAAATAACATTTTTTTTAAGTCAACTTGGTATATCGGGGGTTTAGGAGACTTGGATTACACCAGACAAGCACTATTTAAAAGCTGGTCACCATTCACTTCCATTGTTTGGGAGATTCTTCAACAGTTTTCTTGTGAAACTGCAGCAGTGTTTTGTGAACTAAAAGACTAAACCCGACCTTCAGTCGGCATGAGGGTGAGTACATAATGACTGAATTTTCATTTTTGGGTGAACTATCCCTTTAAGTGTCTGCTACATTTAGAATATTTTTTATTTTTTACTGCTTTTCCTTGCTGTCATGACCTCCCTTTATTTTGGCACTACATTTTCTTAACCGCAGCACTCAGCCATATTCCTACGCATAAGAGCTCCTGCTCGTGCTGCACTGCATCACTCTGCTTGTTTGGGTCAGAAAGTTACAAGATCAGACTGAAACCAAACTTCACTGTCCTGGTTACAGATTGTCTAATAGTCAATAAGCAATAAAATGAAGTGAGAACCGAAAACTTACTCTGAAGACAGATCGTCATTAAACCCTTCTTGGCTGAGAGGTTTTTTCCAATTTATCCTCAGAATATTGAACAAGCTCTGCAGGACAGTGTCATTCAGTGCAGCAGGGAGCTGTGGATGGTTGGTGCTGCAGACTGTATGTGAGGCTCTGACGTCCTCTCAGTCACACAGGTCCTCAGGTTGTGTTGTAACTCATGGCAGCAGTAGCTCCATGGGTTGCTTTTCAGTGTGTTTTGGTGAAAGATTTGTTCTACTCACTCTGCTAAAAACTAAATAACAAAACCAACCAACACTGAACCAATAAACACTAATCGGGCTGCAACTAACAATTGTTTTCATAGTCGATTAATTTGTTGATTATTTTCTCGATGAATCAATATGTAGTTGTTTGTTTTAAAATATCAGGAAGTGGTCTAAAATGTCAGTCAAAGCCTAAGATGACGTCCTCAAATGTCTTGTTTAATTCATAACCCAAAGATATACAGTTTGCTGAGTAAAAAAATTATAAAAATAATACTCAAAGCGATTAATCGATGATCAAAATAATTAATCGTTGCAGCTCTAAACCGTGCAAACTGTGCATGTACTTTTTATCAGTATGGGTGTGAAAGAGGTCTTAAATTCCATGCACAATAGTCTAAAAAGGTCTTAAATTTAACTTGTTAAAATCTGCAGATACCCTGCGATCCTTTTGACAGGTTTATACACGTCCACTGGGTTACTATCTGCTGCCAGTTTATGTAACATGACAGGAGTGAAACCCAGGGGTGGAAGTAACTAATTATAAAATACTCAAATTACTGACATTAAGTCATTTTTGGGGGGTAGTTTTTTCAAGGGTAAGTTTTCATTACACTATGTACTGTGCTAAATTGCTTTTAAAATCATATTTGAGTACAGTTTGAATTAATATTTTATAACCATTCATCTGCATTTTTGTCGCCATCTGATCACAAATGAAAACCAGGACAAATGGACCAAAAAACACTGCACTGGCACAGATTATAATGCTAATGAGTTATAATTAGTCGATTAATTGCCCTTAAGAATTTAACCAATTAAAAAGGTATTAATCAATATTTAATCAATAGTCCGGAAATGGCAGTAATTGTGCCTCATTTAACATTGTTTTGTTTGGCAGGACAAAACAACGTTAAATGAGGAAAAAGAACTGAATGAGGAATATGACCCCCCTGAAAATGACCCCTGAAAAAAACAGGAACAGAATGAAAATGAGAGAAAAATTGTGCTTTTGATCAAAAATGTATTTATTTGTCTCTGAAAAAAATATGAATGATTAATCAGTTGTTAGCATTTTACACCCTGAAGCTAAGGACCACACCACCTAGAGATGTCAGAGAAGCCAGTTTTTAACTTTCCAGGAAAGTTAAAAACGTATTTCTTCACTTTAGTCTTTAACGAGCTCTGATACAGACTCTGCTTTGAATTTTGCTTCTGCTGCACATCTTTTAAAATGTTGTATTTTCATTGATTTTATGCATTCTATATGCTCTGTTTTTAACTTGAATAATTATTATTATCTCAATGGGTTTTATTTTCCATCTTATGTTAGGAATTCGGTTTATCTTTATGTGTTTTCTTTATTTTTACCAGTATTATCTAGTGTGTTTTATCCATGTTAAGATGCATTCTACTCTGTTCTTATATTATCATATTTTTTTACATGTGGGTTTTATTCTTCATTTCATTTTACAGCATTATATTATGGTTTTATATTCAGTCTATGTCTTTTGGTGCATGTAATGTCTTTGGGTTGTAAGGTAAGGAAAATGACCAAAGTTTGCAACCTGGTAGTGATTTAGACTAATTAATTAAATAAAGTAATTAATTTAGACTTCATCTAGAAGATGTGGACAAACACAAAGCGAAAGCTGCTATTGATAATGAATTAAACACCACAGATTTAAAAGTAACTAATACTAATACTCATAGTTTTTTAGAAGAATACTTTTACTTTTTTCCAGCAGCGATACTTTCATTTATAGTTGAGTAATATTTTAATGTAACAGAACTTTTCAGCACTGTTTCCACCACTGGTTAAACATACAGTGAGATGATGAAAACTTTAATATTTGGTTGTTCTGTGGAGAAAAAAGTCCCCTGGTGTTCTTTGGAATTAGGTTTAACCAGAAAAACAAAGAGCCGAGAAATACAGGCGCACAACAATAATAAAGTAGCGTCTGCTTAGCTGCAGAAATGTCACCAAGACAAATTAATGAGCATCTGGTGATTCACCAGTTTAAAGAAAGTAGACATGAAGGATGCAGCAAGCAGCAGGAAGAAGAAGAAGAAAAAAAAGTAGAAGCCTGGATTATGAAAAGTATCCACGAGGTGTTAAAAGTGATTCAGAGTTTTGCAGTTGTTACAGTTTGTCAGACTGTATCTATTGTTTACCAGCAGGCAGATGAGCTCATTCAACAGAATCACAGCAACAAGTCATAGGGGAACTGTCAGGAGAAACAATATGCATACACTCAGCAGCGACTGCGGTCAAACTCAGAAGCACTCAGCATTCTCCCCGCATCATACAAACACATCATTTGCATTTCAAGTAGCTGAGAAGAAACCACAAACAAATGCAGAGTGTAGGTAGGGACTATGGAGCACCACAAAGGAAGATTACCTTCTCCACCGCCCACAAGACTGTATTATCGGCATCGCAGCAGCTGCCAAAGACTCTTCAGGCGCCATATGGTCTCCCAATATTTGTTAAGCTAAGCATGATGAGTTCTTCCTTGATCAGATGACAGAGCATGGCGGAGAAATCCCAACTATTAGCATGCGCCAGGCTGTCTTGGTTCCATTGCCTTGCATCAAATCCCATTATATAAACAGGCCCGAGGGTTAATGGGGAGAAAATGTCTCTCAAGCTGTACCACCAGCTCACCCCGTGTACCGCATGTCATATTAAGTGTGTGTGTGTGTGTGTGTGTGTGTGTGTGTGTGTGTGTGTGTATATGTGTGTGTGGGTGGGTGGGTGCTACTGAGGCAATATTTAAATGTTTAATGTGCGTAAATATAGAACCAAAATTAAAGTTGAGACAGCATCAGGCAGTTACATAACAGATATAATATCTGATTTTTTTTAATATCTTGAAAAAACAAGATACACATTTTAGAAAATGTGGTTAAGATGAACCTCTTGTCTCTTTGGAGTCAGGAATCAGGTTGTGTTAAGATTTGTAAGTTAAATCTGTGTGAAGGGAAAAGGGAGGTATCATATTAGAAAGGAATTGTACAGAATTGTGGAGTTAGACTGTTAAACTGTTGTTCATGATTTTTTGGACGGACCTGGAAGGAGAACAATATGAAGCGTTGAAGTGATGAAGGTTAGGGTGGCAGTTCTGGCAAGAACATCGATCTACTCTCACCCCTGGTGTGACTTTGGTGTTATAAAGGATAGTTTGGATTCACCGAAGTAACACAATAGCATTATTCGCTAAAAGAGTCTGGCAGTGAAAATATTCTAAATATAACGTACACTTGCACTATTTTTTAGGTGGAACTTTTTTAAGTGGCTAACATACATTTTGCTGCTGATCCTGTCCACAGCAGAACATTGCTTAGCTTCCTGCACCAGTTCTCCTGCTGCTTCTCCAAACTAAGGTTGTGGTGGCTGCCATTTACTGTGCGTAATACACTGTCCATGGATAAGTGGCTTACTTCATTCAACCCCACTTCAGAAAATCTGAACTATCCATTTAACTCATGGGCATGAGGTTGATATAAATATTTTCACTAAAAAATAGCAATAGCTTGTCTTTCTGTTTGTCTTTTTTGGAATGTGTGCAGACACAGGCAGTATTTCTGTTAATCTTTTTGCCCTCGTGTTGCAGTTGATGGAGGCTGGGACGAGTGGAGCGAATGGACCGTATGCAGCAGCCAGTGCGAGAGGCAGCGCAGTCGGGAGTGCAACTCCCCAGCGCCCAGACACCGCGGCAAGATGTGCGAAGGGAACAGCGAGGCCACCGAGAACTGCACTGATGGACTATGTACCCAGAGTAAGGCCTTTCTCCCGGCTGGGCATCATCATCATCATCACCCTCATCATCATCATCATCATTTTTCTATCATTATCACAATCATCATATATACACTCGCTGTAACATGGCACATCATCACAAGCATGTTTGGGCAGGAGGTGTGTGCATTGAGAAGAAAAAAGAAAAATCACTCTGTGGATTGACGCAGATCCCCCCGTGCATGATAATGTCAGCGCTCTTCCTCCTGTGTGCTGCTCACTTGACATATTGTATGTCATACTGAATCTGTCACAGGGTAAGAAGTGCAGACATTCACTCTTGAATGATGCTTGACGTTTGAAATGAAATGTCATTGCACTGTTTGGGTCATGCACATGCAATGACTTTAAAAAAAATTCAGTGTTTTACTCACAAGCGGAAGCGCTGCTGTGAATAATGACGACAGTGTATAGGGCTGAACAATACAGTCGTTTACCAAAACTGTGATTTGAATGTATGCCATTTTCAAATCACAATTTTATTTTTAGCTTGCCTTAATGTTTAAATGAGCCGTAAGTTTAATAAAAGTTCTTCCTATCAGGACAAGCAGTGCCAGCAAACTGCAAAATCTAGCTCTTGGCTGTCTTTCGCTCTCTGCATGCTGATGTCCATGCTCTTCATTCTCGGCCAAAAGTTCATTCCTGGAAAAAGCTACACCACTTTGTGTCGTGTTAAAGGATAACTTCACTATTTTTCAACCTGAGCCTTATTTTCCCATGTTTTTGTCTCGAATTGACTCATCGGGGCAGCAGTGGTTGAAACTGGTCCAGTATTGAGCGAGATCGCAGCCAAATGAGGTACAAAAGAAACCTTTTTGGGCAACTGACCCTTCGCTAAGCACCGCCCTACTTAATCACTGTTGCTACACCTGTCAAGCTCTATATTCCCACATTGCACACAGTGATAACGGTGGCTGATTCAACAACCGAAATTGGGAGTAAATGTTGAAACACGAGGTCTTTGATTCCAGAGAAAAGTAAACAAAAGCAGCTTCTCGTTTCTAGGTGATGACCGTGGGTTTCGTCCGCTAAATGATGACCCTCACAAGCAGACTGCATAAGTGTCATAACCGGCTAATGTGAGCTAATGCTCATGCTTGAACTGCTTGAGCAGGCTAGGAGCTCTCCAGCGGACTTTCTGGTGTTTCCATCGGACACATTTTCAAACAAGAACCCCGTGAAAGTGTATTAAATATGTAAAATTACCTAATGGCTTTGTACGTGATAAAATGTTAATACTAAAAGACTGAGGATAAAGCTACCTCTCAGCAAACACTGGTCGGATGGTGAAATATGGCACGGTACATGTATATAATAGAAGACAGAAATACACTCATTAACAGCTCCAACTTGGACCTGTGTTAAGCAGAGACATCTCTTGCTTGCTGGTCTTACAGCTGCACAGCAACTAATAGCTTGCAGATGGAAAGCTCCACTTTCTGTCAGTATACAAAGTTGTCTTCTGACTTCATAGACATAACAAGTATGGTAGACTGGGCTGCCAGCATGCACCAGGCAGAAACAGAAAGTCTATCACAGAAGCTGTCACTATAATTAAAACAGAAGTTTCTGTTGTTAATGTTTCTTTTCTCATAGTTGTTGGCAAATTTAGGATCGATCACTTTATGGGTGATCTATCAGCTTTTAACCCCACCCTATACAATGATGGTTATATACCAATAAAAAAAATGATGCCAAAAAGAAATGTACTCATTAATGTTAGAAAAAGAAGTGCAGGAACTGGATCAGACGGACCAGGATCGCCCCAGGAAGAGAGCCGGGATAAGAGCTAAGCTAACCCAGCTCAGACCTAAGAGAGCAAGCCAGAGAGATGCCCACTTTGATTTTGCACCAGCCCACATCCTCTGCCTTAAAACCCCCATATAATGAACGCAGATGCAGTGGTACCTGACCAAGTTTGTCTGGAGGTAACGCTTGTAGTTTAGCTGGACATGCTAACGTTTGCAGCGTACGTTAGAGCAGCTGAAAAGACAAAGTTTAATTGATTCCCCACGCATATGCTCTTGTGTTTCTCATTTTTGAGACTACAGAAAAGACGCCACTGTCTAGACTTATGAGACAAACGGTGTTACTCCACTCAGAGCCCCCATGCATGCTGCTTCCACACGTAGAGGGATGCTTGACAGGCCTGCGGCTCCCTAGTTACAGTTGACTAGACCGTTGCTGTTCACAGGAGGGGTTTAGCACAGGCTCAATTGTGAACCATCACAGTATGTCAACTAAAAGTTCTTGTTTTGCCACCGACAGGCTCAGTGTCTGGCAACATCATGGAAAGGATCCCTACAGAATAGAGGTTTTTGCTTAAGAGTAAGAGCCCTTTTGTTTGACCAGAAACAGAAGATTTATCACTTTCACTACAGCCACCAGACTCCATTTACAAAAAAACTTTAATTTTATTATCGTAAAACCCAAATTCAAACTCAACATAATCAAAATAAAACTCACCAAAACCATCTTAGTTCATCTATCCTCACTTCCTACAATCACAAACTATGCTTTTGTTGAAATAAACCCTCAGTTCAACTCCTAGAAAACTTGAAGTTGTCACCCCCAATAAATTATTTCAACATAAATCAAAATATGTCCCTACCATGAGACACCTGCTTGTAGAACAGAGTTTGGTTTAACAGTCTGTTCAATTGAAGGACCACTGATAGCAGAGGGCATTTTAACTTGAACAATTCACACAAATTGACCTAACCTACCTTCTAATAATGAACCTTGTCAACAGCATAAAGTAACATATGAATCTTGGCCATAAGGTTTTACTGTGCAGGCCATTTTGCGGCTGATGGTTGTCACGGTCTCACTTAATACTGGTCCAATGTGAAATATTGTTGTCCTCATTAGTCACTTAGACACAAAAACATGGGAAAATTGGGTCCAGGTTGAAAAATACTAAAGTTACCCATAATGTTTGAAGAGTGAGAGAGTGGAGAAACAGGGTTGTGAGCCTTTTTTCTACATCTAGCTAATAATATTGTAGCTAGCTCAGTTGCTACCAAGCAAGAGAGACAGGATGAAGATAGTGAACAAATATCCAATTTAAACTTTGAAGCACAACTTATCATTTATAGGGTTTGCACTTGTATTACACGTATTCATAGAAAAGCTTTAAATCTGTGAATTAGCTTGTCCTGTCAGTCAAACTAACCTTTGCTTCGCGGCTACACTGAAGCACTGCCAGCAGTATTATTAAGGGCTGTCAGTCGGATATGTGCTGCCTTCAAATGGAGCTCGGGATCTCATGATTCAAACACTGCTGATAGGCAACAGCAAACTAGACGCCAAAATTCTTGGTGTTGAAGAGGCCACAGAGGCTAACAGTGTAGCGAGCTAGCGACCAGGTAAGGTAATGAAAAAATGAGGCCATTGGCAATATTAACATTTTCCTCAGACATTCTGTGAAATTACATAGAAAAAGGAGAAATATTAAAGGAGAAATCTGTAATATATTTACTGTAATAAATCATAAAATGACTAGAATATATCATCAGAGATGAAAGAAATAAGTTGAAATACTCGTTTCTCCAACAACACTATAGCTGTGGGGATGGTTTCATGTTAATTAAATTTCAAATCAGTGCTGAATGTTTGCCAAATGAGCCTGTGTCTATTTATGAGTCGTAAGAAGTCTTGTAGAAGGAGTAGATGTTTATAATATGTTAAGTCTGGAAGTGAGACAGGCAGCCACTCATCGTCCATACGGTGTTATTTCAGAGCCGTGGGCTTTTGTTTTCAGAATAACAGGCTTAACTTTACATTGACAGATAGTTGGCAGTTATAACCGCTGACCAACTGACAGTTGAGGACTTGTTGTCGCTTGTTATTGTCAGTTTACGTTGTTGCACACGTCTTGCACTCCTGCAGTGTTCCTACAGCCTGTGTGAGACTCCCTGCATCTGAGGAGAAGCAGACGGGGGGGTGGGGGGCGGTAGTGGGCAGTGCTGCACAATTCACTTCAACCATATATCGTATAGCCTATTAAATTGGATGTCAGCTCATTTAATGTTATGTAATGTAACGGCTCCAACTCGCTGTTTGGACTGCTGTGCTTATTTCTGGACAATTGCAACATATTGTTCCCTTAAACTTACCATCCACCAAACAATGAACCATGCCTTCCACATTTCTGAAAAGTAGTCACAGCTCAGAGCTTTCAGAGAATGTCCTTTTTAGTGGTTGTGAATACTACAAGAGGGGAGTGTTCATGTGGACTCTTCCCGTGATTACGGTAAACATGACCCCATTTGAAGGCGGCAATCGGAACACTGTAAGATTTCACTTACCAGCAGGTTTGTCATTATAAACATAAGTGTACTCCTATGCAGCTGTTGTCGATAAATATTGGCCCACTTTTAAACGTAAATACTTTGGAATTTATGATTTATTTAGCATCCAAATATATGTTGTTTAAACCACCAGTAGAGTGCAGCTGGAATGAGCCCTAAAACCAGGAAATGAGTTAGCACTCCTGTTTCTGTCTTCAGAAAGTCAGTGTGTTCTATGAATGAGTTATTAGATGCCTGAAAAAAGGTCTGTGATTTTCATGTTTTGTTTTACGTTATAAAACACATAAGTAAGTACTGCACTTGTGAATTTTGAAGCTTATATGTGTTATAAAAAAGCATGGTTGCTAACACGTGGCTAAGTGAAAGTAGGCTTTTGACGTTAAAAGTCATGCAACCATGATGTAGTTTGTTTATAGCCTAACAACAGCTTTTTACTTCTAGCGATTGTATTTACGCTTTAACAATCATAAAAGTGGTGTTTATTTGCGAAGATAATCAAAACTTATTATGAACTTTCGTTCGTCACAAAGGTCGTTTTCTGCACTAATCCAAAATTCAATGGAAAAATCCCATAGGCTTTTAGTGGAAGGAACCAGAGTGATGCTAACTTCCAGGTTGGCCTACAAAAATATGTCACCCCTGCAGCACTCTATACAAGGAGTTTAATTCACAGAAAATTATCACGATTTAAATCAAAATCCCAATATTGTTCAGAAAAAAAAAACATTGTTCAGCCCTAGCAGAATGCGCTTTATTATGATTATGATCTTCATTTTGGTTTCCACAATATGCTTTTAGGGAAGGTCTGGTCGAAAAAGCGTGACTTCGTTCCTCTTAAATAAATCAACCTTGTTTTTTGGACGTGTGTTAGGAGATGATTAGCCCACTCAGTGGTATTTCCAAGCACCTTTATCTATGGTGATATGAGGGCAGTAATGATGCCTGCCTGCCTGGCCATTATCAGATACCGCACAGTCAGCAGAAGAGGGTGTTGGATCTGAGACCGAACTTGTTAGTCACTTCACAGAGGCTCGGACTTTAATCACCACTTTCTCTCCTCTTTGTCTCATTCTATCTCTCTGTCTTTGCAGATCGAAAGCTGCTACATGACGTTAAACCTCAAAGTGAGTCTTCCTCTGTGGATTTCTTTCATCTTCAACTCCCCCCTCCCCTCCTCCCCACATGCCACTAATATGTAACGCCCTGAGTTCTGGGGGCAAGAGATGATATATTCTGAGTTTAAAGTTCGCAGAAAAGGGAGTGACCATTTGCATTCTCTCAGCACGTACTCTTGAAACATCATGAATTACCACCTTTTTAGTTGACTTTGAACTGAGCAACCCCTGTTTTAACCCAGCAAGCGCTCATTACGCATGCATGTCATTATTCAGTGCCCGACTTTTATGACAACCGTGACATCACAGCTGCTTCTACTTTGAGCCAGGAGATATATTGGTTGTGACAAGTGAACATGTGCTATGTTGTGGAGAATTAATGGCTTGTAATCATTGCAAACGAGCTAATTTGACCAATTTATGGCGCTGTCCTCGCATTCCTGTGGCGGCTTTCAATCACTCGCCGGAGTTAGCCCGACTAAGTGATTGTCAGGTGCTAGCTTGAGTGCTTTCATTAGCCTGCCACATTAGTGTAAAAGCTGTGCCTGCCGCCGTCTTCGCGGGCTTTAAGGAAAGCTTGAATGACTGAGCGGGGAGTGCATCAAGCTGGTATCTGGCGAGCGATCGCCCTGGTAGGAGTACTCTAAATTAATTTGCCTCTGATTGGTCCTCGTGACGACTGGTGACCACCGGCCACACCAGCGTGGGCTCTGACTGCCTGCGCTGTGAGAGATCCATCATAGCCATTGGATATAGACCGGTGGGTCTAAAGGCAGTTAGGCTAATCACCCTCCATGTTAGCAGCTTGAGTGTGATATGTAACAGTTTAGAGTAACGGCTGGACATGTTCATCTATTCCTATCTGTGGTGCATAATGTAGCATAGAGAGATGAGACAGATGGTCCGCTCCATCTTACCACCCTCCATCCTTCTTGTTCCATTTCCATGCTGGAGCCAGTGTAACAC
This sequence comes from Lutjanus campechanus, assembly GCA_027495735.1. Taxonomy (NCBI): domain Eukaryota; kingdom Metazoa; phylum Chordata; class Actinopteri; order Lutjaniformes; family Lutjanidae; genus Lutjanus; species Lutjanus campechanus. The sequence goes on from JAJHUR010091512.1 coordinate 13,494, forward strand.
ATTGTAACTCTTGCCTGCGTCTGACCTTCACCGTCCACATAATAACAGTATTGTCTCCACTGCCTTTTTCTCCATCTCCTCCTCACTGTTTCTGGGTCTTTATTAATACAGCAAACACAAGGCTCTTTTTATGTGCAATACTTAAAAAAAAGCCTTTTCACTTTTTTGGCAATGCCGTCTTCATCACAGTTTTTTTTTAAAAAGAACCCACAATAGATCCTGATGCTGGAGAAATCTCACAAGAACACATTTACATACTGTAAGTTCTCAAATACTGACCGGGGCCTTTGTTTACTTCAGTGGCAGAGAGAGCCTGGCACATATTTCTAATTTCCCCTGCCCCCCCCCGCCCCCCCTCCTGTTATTGTAAACTCAATACTTCCACCATGCTGTTCCTCCCCTGCTGTCTTTATAAATTCAATATAATGTGCATTTCTACAGCACCAATTCCATCAGAACAGCATGACTGACATCAGGTATTCCAGTCTGCCTTTTTTCTCTGTCAATGATATCAAAATACTGTGAATGACACCCACCCTGGTATTTTCACAATAAAACTCTTGCAGCCTTTCCTTTATAGGCAGGCTTTTAATGTAAAAGAAAAAAAAAATCAGGAAGTGCTCAGTTTTGATGATGATAGCTTAAAATAACATTGAACATATTTTAGAAAAGGGTTTTTTTAATTCCACATTCTTATTCCTGTGACACCTGGTGCCCAGATTACCCACAATGCAACACTGCTACCAATAATTTGATTGGTATATCATTGACCCATAGATGTATTATATACATAAACTCAACTGTGAGGTTCCAGAAGTGAAAATCCCATTCATATCCTGCATAGAGGATTTAGATTATTAGTCATAATGTCGTAACCAACCAATGTGGACTTAAACAAGCTCTGAGATTCTCAAACAATGTAGACGACACGAGTCCGTATGATGTTAACCTTGTTTTAAGAAAAACATGAACCCTCAGTGCTAATGTGTAACAGCAAGGTCTGTTATTGGTGGAGCTCGCTGTTACCATGGAAATGTTTACACACAACTCAAACTACAACATATTACAACACCTGTGTTAACAGTGTAAGCACCATAATAAAGAAAAAAGTTAAATTTATGAAGAAGAAGCGGTGTTGTGGGATGGGTAGTTTCTTCAGTGTTAAAATGTTCACTGTCTTGTACCTTTGCCCCTTTGCTGTTTTCCAACCTTATTTTTGCTCTGAGTCAAATGTTTTTATGGTTACAAATCATCTCGTAATTTGATTTGGTTTCAGGCTTCAAACTCTTTATATAGGGATTTTCTGAAACATCAGTGAATGAATGGGAAATTCACTTCCGCAGCTGCAGACGCTGAAAATGTGGGCGGTCACTGTTGAGCTCTATTCACCACATTCACGTGGCAGCCATTCCATGTGAAATGAAGAGCACTTTGTCAGGCCCGAGTTTGTTTTGGAGGAAGTTGCCGAGGCGTTTTATATTAGCCCACTTCTGCCGTGATTGCATTAACATTTCAACGTCCTTTTCATAAACATTGCAGGAAATTAAACACTTCCTTTAGGGGGGGAAACGCCTCTAAAATGCGTGTTTAATTGCTAATCAGTAGTGTTTTCATGCCTAATAATCACAAGGAGAAAAAGTCCTTAAATTTTCCTCTGATGTCACACTCGGGTGTTTCTTTTCTACTAGAATGAAAGTAGTTCCTACTTGAAACTGCTCACAGCAAGGTCTGTGGATTATCTTGAGTAACCGGGTCATGATTTCTGGGAGGAGACATTGCTGTTGAGTTTTTCAGATTTGGCACTGTGAGCACCACAAGCTGAGTGCCATTTAGTTCCATTATACTGGAGAGAAGGCAGACTCCTCTAAGGCTGATACATACAAAATATCAAGAGGAAAATGATGCATTGTTTATTTTAAGGTGAACTGTTTCTTACATACATACATAAATCAAAACATAAATCAGGAGTATGACAATATTATACAAAATTTTACGAATGTCAGGCTTCAGTGTTTGCTTTCATTCATTCGTGCGGACCACGGCCCCGGTTATATTTGGGACTCTGCCGTTATTTGAATAGCGAACTTTCACATGAGAATTTACGTATGTCTCCATTCCCCGTGTCTCATGTGTTTCAGGTATGGACAGCTCCAACGACGTGGCTCTGTACTCGGGCCTAGGAGCCGGCATCATCGCCGTGGCAATCCTCGTGGTGGCCGTCATGCTGTACAGGAAGAACCACAGCGAGTACGGCGTGGACGTCATCGACTCCTCGGCGCTCGCCGGGGGTTTCCAGTCTTTCAACTTCAAGACCACGAGACAAGGTAAGAGGGAGCGCCATCAACCCCACGCTGACACGCGCCGACGGCCACAAGGCCAAGCGGCAGTGTCATCAAAGGCCCCCGCGACAGGGCCGCCCCACTGATTGATGGCATTCGTTTGCATGGAGCCGCGTGGCGCGCAGCCTCCCTATCTGCTTAGGATTTATACCCCCATAATCAGTGAAAGGACCTGTCCTTCTATTTTGACAGACCTGCTCCTCTGTTATTGTGACGCAGGAGATAATCAATCTGTGATAGAAACCGGCAGCGCTCCACCCCCTCCCCCACAGACCACACATTTGACTGTCAGGCAACCAATCTCCTCCATCAGATTACTCCGGCCTAAACCACTGATGGATAAATGTGAGGGGTATGGAACAGTGAACATCAATTCAATTTTTGTTGTGCACAGCAATAACTTCTGTTGCGTATGTGACTGCGGCTGTCCCGGCCAGCTCCGCTACAGGCATTCATATTACTGTCACTGACACTTCTGGGTTAGCGCAAGTGATAGCCATCGTGGCGAGGGGCGATCCATCCTCGCCACCGCTGTGACAGCGCCGTGAGCAGATCTGTCGGAGCCCACGCTGCGTGCCCCTCCGCCCCCCTGGCTCTCCCAAGGCCCGGGGAGTCGGTCAAGCTCCACCCCCTCGTCACGCGATAGGAAGGGTGTGAGGAAAAAAGGGGTGGGGGGGTTGGTGTGAGCAGGGTCTACATTCAGCAGGTCATCAATCCTATTTAAATAGGGCAGCTCTCCCCGCTGCCTGCCTGCTGTGCCCTCCGCCGGCCACAATCACTCCTTTCCATTTTCATCTCTTTCAGCCCGGTCGAGGCTCCCCGTGAAATGTGGAACACTTCCTCAGCCCCAGTTTGTTTTGGAGGAAGTTGTCAAGGCGTTTTAAACTAGATTTTTCAAGTATTTGTACTTTACTTGAGTATTTATTTTCTGTTTTACTTTTACTCCCTACATTTTAACACAAATATCTGTACTTGCCACCCCTTACATTTTCAAAAGAGGCTCATTATTTTACTCTTAATGCATTTGAGTGGAATTATTGATTATTTTTATTTTGTATCTTGTGTTTCACCTTCCCAGCATCAGCCTAAATGGATGAAACTATAACACATTGATGATTCTTTAGTGTATTACACAGGACAGACGTAATGAAAGATGTAATAAGATGAAACCAGGCTAAAACAATTGAAAAGACGTAACAAGACAAAACAACATCATATGAACAAGACGAAAACAACATAAAACAATATAACAAGATGAAAACCATGTAACATTACGTAACAAGATGAAAAGAACATACCATACAATATGAGACAAAAACAATGTAACAATACGAAAACAGCATAACATTATGTAACAAAAGACAAAAGTGACGTAACAATAAGTAACAACACAAAAATGATGTAACAAGATGAAAACAGTATGATACGTAACAAGACGAAAACAACATAACAATAGATAACGAGACGAAAATTGTGTAACAATACATACTGAGACAAAAACAACATAGGAAGATGAAAGGATGTAACAATACATCACAAAATGAAAACAACATACCGCACAAAAGCAATGTAACAATACGAAAACATCATAACATTATGTAACAAAAGACAAAAACAACGTAACAATAAGTAACAACACAAAAATGACGTAACAACATGATCATAACTAAAAAAACGTAACAATACGAAATCAACATAATATATAAGTAGACAAAAATGATGTAACAAGATGAAAACGATTTAACAAGATGAGAGCCATTTAACAATATGTAACAGGACGAAAATGATATAACAATACATGAGGCGAAAGCAACATAAAAATATGTAACAAGACAAAAAAACAAAACATAATAAGATGAAAACACCACAACAGCACGTAACAAGACGAAAATGACCAAACTGTAACAATATCTAACAAGACGAAAACAATGTAAAAGACGTAACAAGATGAAAATTACGTACAAGACGTAACAAGAGGAAGGCGATGTAAAAGAAGTCACATGACGAAAACAAAGTAAAAGACGCAACAAGACAAAACAAACAAAGTAGAAGAAGACTCGACTTATACTTTTGAGTAGATTTCAGAATCTGTACTTTTTCACTTTTATTTGAGTAAAGAAGTTTAATGAGTTCTTTTAATTTTACTCGTCTGTTTTTAAACAGGTATTTGTGTTTCTGCATGAGTAAAGAATATGTGTACTTTATGTCTGTACCTCTGCTTTTCATAAACATTGCAGGAAATTAAACCCTTCCTGTAGGGAGGGAAAAAACACCCCAAAAATGTGTATTTAATTGCGCTTCAGTAGCTTTTTCATGCCTAATAATCACAAGGAGGAAAAACAAAAAACCCTTAAATTCTTAAAGAAGTTCTTAAATGCTTTCGGATGGCTCTGTGCTACCGGAGCGGCTGTAAGGCAGAGTGCTGAATGAGTCTTTGGACCTGACCCTGTCTCTCCGCATTACTTCTCCTTCTGAGTGATTTTTAATCAGAGGCCCAATTCCAAACCTATCCCTCAAGGTATTCAACCTGAGGTACATTTCATTAACTTCTCTCATCTCACCACTGCCATTCCATTTTCGCTGCGCCATTCTTAAAGATGCACACTCAAGCGATAATCAGATCATTCTCCACTCGACCGGAGGGGAGAAAATTTAGCAGTGATCGAATGTCAGCTGCAGAGAGGTAATGTCCACTGGGCTGCAGCTCTGACCGAGAGCTGGAATATCCACACCGTCGCCCGTAGGTTCTCTGTCGCTATCAGGCTGTTAAGAAATGAAAAATGCATCTTTCCATTTTTCATGGAACATTATCGTGGCAGCAATGATGTGAAAATGTTATCCTGTATATTTGCTCATGCTTTGTATCATGTATAATGCAGGGGCAATCAAGGAGCATGGTGACCTTGCAGATGGAATACATGAGCAATAACACAGATGTCACAGGTTCAATACCA
>JAJHUR010091512.1:18806-38095 GCA_027495735.1 Lutjanus campechanus
AAGACGTAACAAGACAAAACAACATCATATGAACAAGACGAAAACAACATAAAACAATATAACAAGATGAAAACCATGTAACATTATGTAACAAGATGAAAAGAACATACCATACAATATGAGACAAAAACAATGTAACAATACGAAAACAGCATAACATTATGTAACAAAAGACAAAAGTGACGTAACAATAAGTAACAACACAAAAATGACGTAACAATATGATAATAACTAAAAAAACGTAACAATACGAAATCAACATAATATATAAGTAGACAAAAATGATTTAACAAGATGAAAACGATATAACAAGATGAGAGCCATTTAACAATACGTAACAGGACGAAAATGATGTAACAATACATGAGGCGAAAGCAACATAAAAATATGTAACAAGACAAAAAAACAAAACATAATAAGATGAAAACACCACAACAGCACGTAACAAGACGAAAATGACCAAACTGTAACAATATCTAACAAGACGAAAACAATGTAAAAGACGTAACAAGATGAAAATTACGTACAAGACGTAACAAGAGGAAGGCGATGTAAAAGAAGTCACATGACGAAAACAAAGTAAAAGACGCAACAAGACAAAACAAACAAAGTAGAAGAAGACTCGACTTATACTTTTGAGTAGATTTCAGAATCTGTACTTTTTCACTTTTATTTGAGTAAAGAAGTTTAATGAGTTCTTTTACTTTTACTCGTCTGTTTTTAAACAGGTATTTGTGTTTCTGCATGAGTAAAGAATATGTGTACTTTATGTCTGTACCTCTGCTTTTCGTAAACATTGCAGGAAATTAAACCCTTCCTGTAGGGAGGAAAAAAACACCCCAAAAATGTGTATTTAATTGCGCATCAGTAGCTTTTTCATGCCTAATAATCACAAGGAGGAAAAACAAAAAACCCTTAAATTCTTAAAGAAGTTCTTAAATGCTTTCGGATGGCTCTGTGCTACCAGAGTGGCTGTAAGGCAGAGTGCTGAATGAGTCTTTGGACCTGACCCTGTCTCTCCGCATTACTTCTCCTTCTGAGTGATTTTTAATCAGAGGCCCAATTCCAAACCTATCCCTCAAGGTATTCAACCTGAGGTACATTTCATTAACTTCTCTCATCTCACCACTGCCATTCCATTTTCGCTGCGCCATTCTTAAAGATGCACACTCAAGCGATAATCAGATCATTCTCCACTCGACCGGAGGGGAGAAAATTTAGCAGTGATCGAATGTCAGCTGCAGAGAGGTAATGTCCACTGGGCTGCAGCTCTGACCGAGAGCTGGAATATCCACACCGTCGCCCGTAGGTTCTCTGTCGCTATCAGGCTGTTAAGAAATGAAAAATGCATCTTTCCATTTTTCATGGAACATTATCGTGGCAGCAATGATGTGAAAATGTTATCCTGTATATTTGCTCATGCTTTGTATCATGTATAATGCAGGGGCAATCAAGGAGCATGGTGACCTTGCAGATGGAATACATGAGCAATAACACAGATGTCACAGGTTCAATACCATACCAGCAACAACACTGTGCATACTGAAATGAAACCACATTCACAGTTAAAGGGATAGTTCAAAAAAATGAAAATTCAGTCATTATCTACTCACCCTCATGCTGATTAAAGGTCGGGTTTAGTTTTTTAGTCCACAAAACCCTGCTGGAGTTTCACAGGAAAACAGTGGTGCGGAATCTCCCAAATAATGTGGAAAAAAAACAAATCAAGAGTTTTGATGATACCTACATCTCTAAATTCTTCCGTTGCTAAAACTGGGTGGAAACATTTAGAGAGTTTAAATAAACCAGCATTGCAAGACAAGTAGTTGTCCTAAAGACAAGTCTTTAGGACCACCCTTCAGAGGCAGAGGTTTGTTAGTGGCCGTTCTCGCTCACTCTCAAGCACCTAACTTGCATTTAGAAATCCTCTTTCCCCCGCATACTTTATTACAAAACTATTGACCTGAAACATGGACGCTCCATCTAGCAGCCGAGCCACCAGAGCCAGAGGACAGTGACCTGCCCAAGAATCAACCTGGTCCTCTCAATCTGCAACAAAATCATCCCTTTTTTTTTCACTTCTGCGTTGGTTTGTGGGAACTGAAGTGAGCAGTAACTGCTGGGCTGATTTGCACTAAAAGGTACATTTGTGACTGACGAGAAGGCGTCATGCATGCGTCGGTTCGCTCGTTGCAGGTGAACTAAACAAACCGGGTTACTTAAAAGAACGGCTCTTCTCATCAGTTGCACTGCTAATGCTAAATGCTAATGCGCTCCAGTTTATATAGTGCTAGGACACACGGCTCTAGTGTGTCATCGAGCCATGATTTTAGGTCTGCCTGAAAAATCCTGAACAAAGAAACAGTTGAATGGATGGAATGAACTATTTTCATGCTTTTCTCAGATTTTCACAATTGTAAAGCGAATGTTTTGGATTTTGCAATTACAAAACAAAGACATCTGAAGATGAAACCTCACTCTGTCCTGAAATTTACATTGTCTCATGTTTTTGCCTTCTTCCTTACATGTTGTATTTTATTTGTTAATTTAATGGCCAATTTAACATCAGGTCAAGGGACAACAGTCGAAATGAGCCTTTTGGCTAACGCTGGCACGTTTATAGTAATGTTGATGAATCACTCTTAGTAATAAGCAGGCTTGGGGAGTAATGGATTACATATAACGGGATTACATAATTAGGATACAAATGAAGATGACTTTATTCCATTACAGTTAGAAAAAAATAACATGTAATCAGATTACCATTACATTTAGTAAATCTGGGTATTATTAGTAGGATTATATTTTTACCATACAGAATGATATACTGCCATGAGCACCACCACACTGGTTGCAGTGAAACCAGCCAGTCTTACAGTTACCAGTTCATTATCCCTTGATGAAAAGAGACCAACCGCTGATGTTAGCTACACAGACCAAATGGTGACATTAGCTACACGGATCAACCGCTAATGTTAGCCACACAAAACAACTGTTAACGTTAGAAGTAATCCAAAAATAACGGAAAGTAATCCAGTTACATAACTTTGATATTGTGATACTTGGATCAGGTTACTGTCTACATTTTTAACAGGTAATTTGTAACTGTACAGAATACATTTATTTATTTAAATTAACCCTTCCAACCCCGATAATAACCACTGAAACCTGTGTTCATATCAGGTACATGAGGTGTGTTGAGGGGACTAAATATGTGTAGGGCACTTTGTATTTCAAGACAGCATTTTGTGTTTAAAAGTAAGAATTTAGTAAGTTTGGCTATTTGCTTTCAGGCCTTTGCACATGAAAACTCTGTAGTGAAAAGTGTAATAAACATGCTAATTGATCATTTATTAATCAGGAAAATAATTAACAGATTATTCATTAACCAAAATTTTGATTTGTTGCAACCCTTTTCACTGTAAATGATTATTTGTTGGTGTTTGTTTTGAATGTAATCTGAATAGGAGAGTCAGTGCAATTACTATGTGAATATATTTCTGGTCATATTCCCTTTTTTAATATGCTAGACTCGTCTTATACAGAGACAACAGGATAAGTTGAGTTATGACGAGCAAGTCAAAACCAACACACCCCATTATGCTCATCACAAATCACGCCCCCGGTAATTAACGATTTCCCTAAAAATAAAACAACATTAGCCTCCCGCCTTGCAGCAGGCAACAGCTGGGCAGCAAGGACTCAGTGACTTCACCGTTATCTTGGCACGGCTCGTCCAGGGGCACCACATGCCTCAGCCTGCCAGATCGATGCGGCGCCGCTCCTCGCTCCGTTTGGCAGCGTCGTCACATCTAATGGCCACAGATGAAGACCCCCCTCCACAGGCTGTTGGGTCCATACTGGGCGCTGAAGGACTCCCCTCATTTACAGAGCAGTCACCTACACCCCTGCTGGCCCTCCCTCCTGTCCTTCAGGAGGACGACTCGGCGTCCAGAGCAGCTGACTCCAGCAGATGGATTATGGAGATCAAGCTGTGTGTGTGCTTGGTAATTAAATCTAACGCTCTGACCGTGGCTCCGAGCCCTGGACCTTCTGCCCAGGTTGTGCTCCCTTACCTCTGATGCACTGGTCGCCTGCCCGGACATGTTGTTTTAATTGGTGCTGGAGCTTCGCTGGTCAACTGCAGGAAATTTGAGTAGAAAGAACCGGACTGGTGTTACCTGAGGATAACCAGGAATTTTATATTAATTCTGGAGATTGAAGGTGATTTCGATCTCAAATCTGCCATGTCTGCCTTTTGTAAAAATAGAGTAATCTACTGTATTGTGCTGCGGACAGAAATGCCCTGATAATATTTAATCCATGCAAGCTGAGTGGCACATATTCTTTCCCCTTTTATCTTTCCCCTGTCACGAAAAATAAAGGAATTCTTGGCACGTACTCCTGCTTTTCAGCCTTTTAAAATATCAAGTTTTGCTTTGCAAAATCAAGAAATGACAAAAAAAAAACAAACAAAAAAAACTTACAATCCTGACCTCGATTTGTTGAATCTGGGACACCAGTGAATTCCATTATCCCTCCCATGTGAGTGCTGTTGAGGAAACACAGAGGTTGGGCTTTGATTCATTAATTAAACGAGTTCCCCACATAATAAGAGTCCCATGTGAGCCAGGCTTTTAGGTGGCTGTGTGGCTGTGCTATCTCTCCCAGAGACAGTAGAAGGAGAAGTGGACAGAGCTTCCTGGTCTGAAAAATGAAGCCAAAGTGAAACTGCTTAAAACCTGCATTCTTTCTAATGGCCAGCAGGGGGCGACCCCACTGGCTGCATTGTATCTGATTGTATTGAGTCATATATGAAAATGAGCCTCCTTCAAACTTGATGTATGACTTGAGTAAACAGTTTATTAATGAGTTTATGGTCTCAATCACTAGTTTCAAGTCTTCTTCAACACAGCATGATGTTCAGCTGGTAAATTACGATCCTCATTAGAGTAAAACACGTGATAAAGCAGGGTGTGCTTTCAGGCTTTTGTCATTCTCAGTGAGTCTGTCCAGTACAACACACTCAGGAAACTCTGTTTTTAGAGACAGAATTTAGTTAGTCTGGAGGGAAGCCCAAGATTTGCGAAACTCGCGAGATTTGTGACATTTTTTCTTCATTGTGCAAGTTGTACAAACAAATTATGCTTTACTGTATAATGTAACAGTGGTGTGGGTAGGTTTATGGTTAGGGAAAGATCATGGTTCGGATTAGTCGCTCTTGTGAGATCTTTTCGCACATCATGGGTTTCCTTCCAGATATGACCAGGCGGCGGTCATTGGGCCTCATGCAAGAACTGTTCGTATGAACAGATTTGTTCTTAGGTGGTGCGTACGAGTGATTTAGGAGAACTTGTCGCATTCGCCAATTTTCTCTTATTTTGAATTTTCTTTCGCATACAAACACGATTTCCGTGTGGTCCAGACCTGTCGTAGAGTCATGTGCGGTCAGTCTGTTGTTATCCAAACTGAAGTTTTTTCACTAATGACTGTGTATTTCATTAGTTTGAAGTAATTTTGAGTTTGAAAAATAAATTACACTTCATTCAATCAATCAATTAAACTGATATTATCCTGTTTGACAACATTTCAAATTATAATATAATTGTAAATTTACATATAAAGCCTCTCATCATTCATTCAATGATTTATTATTACCTGCTGTCAGGTGTATTGGCCGTATATTTGCAAATGCAGATTTATGAAGACTGTGTCCAGGCCAACATCCTCACTTATTCTGTCCTCTGTCTCCGTGATGAAAACTTCCCCTTAACCCTCTCCACTCACTGCAGGCATTGATCACCCCTTACTGTGGCTGTATTTTTTTCTCTTTAGTCATTTTCATATCGAGACATTTCTTTTTTATTTCAGTGACAGTCCCACTCTCTGGTGACATGACATTAACAGCACTCACTTTTCCCGTTTCTTTGCTTTAGCAGGTCTTTTAATTCCACTGCTGTTGAAATGACAGATTTTCCTTTATGGATCTCTGAAAGGGAAACGTCAAACTCCAAACTCGTGAAGTTCTTCTTTTTTCTCTTTGATGCCATTTTCATGAGCACTTCCTGAAGTATGGAGAAGGAAGCACAGCCATATATGGTATTGTTGGGGCGTTGATTTATGCTAAGTCAGGTGGATCATTTACACAGTTATCTGATGTTACGAGTGTTTGAATCTGACGTGGTGTGTTTACAAGCCCTACATATTAAAAAAAACCTAAGAGCAATTTAAGATAAGACTACAAAAATGTTCTTGCATGAGGTCCATTGTGTTTCCAGTTTCCAATGAAGCCTCCCAAAACCAAATCAAGCAATAAAACTAGTGTTGATCAAATATGGATCAAGATTATGTTACTGTGCTGGCTATTTTTAGCTGAAAATGTTTTCAGACACATAATTTAGGTTACTGTGTAGTTGTAATATGAGAAAGATCGCAACCAGGCAGCTGCGGTCATGTCTAGAAGGGAACCCAAGAATTGCAAAACTGTCGCAAGAGTTGTACGTGTCTTCATTGTGCATATTGTGTAAACTAATTATGTTTTCTAACGTAACAATGCTGTGATTAAGATCTGGGTAGGTTTGGGGGAAAAATCACTTGGTTAGGTTTAGGGAAATTTCATGGTTTGGGTTAAAATTATCCTAACCCTTCCCTCCTAGACATGACTGGTGGCCATCCAGAAACTCAGATCAAACTGTCAAACTAGGCAGTGTTGACCAACGGATCAAAATTTTGTCACTGCATTGCCTATTTCTTGCTGAAAATGCTTTTAGAAACATGATTTAGTGCACCGTTTAGTTGTAATTTGAAAAAGATCACAACCACATGGCTGCAGTTGTGTCTAAAAGGGAACCCAAGATTTGCGAAACTCTTGCAATATTTGTATGCGTCGTTTGTTGATTGTACACATTGTACAAAATAGTTGTGTTTTATAATGTCACAGTGCTGTGGTTGAGATCTGGGTAGTTTTAAAGACAGTTACGGTTCAGAAAAGATCATAGAGTGGATTAAAATCAATCTTGCAAGAGGTTTTGCAGAAGCTCACATCAAACTGTAAAAAACTAGGCAATATTGATCAAATATGGGTCAAGATTCTGTTACTATGTTGCCTATTTGTCACTTAAAATATTTTTGGAAGCATATTTTGGTGTGTTGTTTAGTTGTAATACAAGAAAGATTGCATTATTTCCTGCTGAATGGACGAGCCAGAACCAAGCACTGCTAGTTACATTCTTGTCTGCACTGCAGATGCAAAAAACCAAGATGGCAACCCCCATAATACCAAACGCAAGGCTTCAAAACCCTTGTCCACAAACCAATGGGTGACGTCACGGTGGCTCTGTCCAGTAATTCTACTGTCTATGATCTCTCCATCTCTGTAGGCAACCCGCTGCTTCTCAACTCCTCGATGCAGCCCGACTTAACAGTGGGACGGACTTACAGCACCCCCCTCTGCTTCCAGGACAGCACAGATAAAGAGCTCTTTGACCCTCTGCCAGACATCAAGGTCAAAGTTCAGAGCTCCTTTATGGTTTCACTAGGTGTGGCCGAGCGGGCGGAGTTCCACGCCAAAGGCCCTGCCGAGACCTTCCCACGGGACCTGAGCCGAGACTACTGCAGCACGGTGGACAGACGCAAGAAGGGCCTGCTCACCCTCAACGGACCCTTCAGCGCCGGCAAGGAGCAGCTGAGGACCACCGGCATGTTCGGCCATCCCGGAGGACGCCTGGTGGTGCCAAACACCGGTGAGCTTCTCAGGCAGTAGATAAAAGCACAAGCTGGGTTTGTGAGCAGAAAAAAAAAACACACTGCCTCAATATTTTCCTTCCTTGTGTTGATCATGAAAAGCAGCTCACACACTGTGCACTCGGTCTCTGTAATGAGAGGCTGCAGTAACTTCTCATTAAAGTAGCCATTGCAATCCAGTGCTGCTTTGCATGAGGTGCAGTCTCCTCCGAATGTTTCGCAACACAACAAACATCTATCATTTTCCACCAATTTTCCCCACTTCAGTGCTCTTTGTTGTTGTACAGTCCTTCTTTGTTGAGTTTTGTCAGCACACACACAAAAAAAAGTGGTGCACCGAGCTTTTCTCAGCTCCAGTAGGTGTTACACTGCCTAAAAAAGACATCCAAACCAGTGGTTTTCAAAACAGGTATGAATTGAATGGAACAGAAAGCAACTTTATAGTCATATTTTAACAAAGTGCAAAATCATCTTAAACAGCACAAGAACATTTTACTTATGAATAAAGTATTTTGATAGGACATAATCAAAAAAACAATCATGCCACCGAAACATGAAATAGAATACTAAGATTTGCAACTTTTTAAAAGCAGACTATGCATCATTGTGTGTAAATGCACCATGCAGATTTGGTCTCTGCTCCCCAGCTTAACAAACAAGAGAAATAGAAGACCTATAGAGTGAATTAAGAAGAAAGCAGTGAATCAGAGAATTAAAACATTATTTTAGTGACTGTTTCACAGTGGATACATTTTAAAGCACAAATAAATGGGCCCACACCTCCGCACAACGTTGGATTTTGTGTAAATGCAGCCGAGGCGATCATCAGTCTGCTTTTACCTGTGTGTGCTTGTGTGTATGTGTGTAAAACTCTCTGTGCAGCTCTCACAGACAGAGAGCAGGGGAGAGAGACAGAAAATGAAATGTTACAAGGTTTTTATAGGGTCCAGACTTCAAAACTCGCTCGGGGCTGCTCACAACTGCCCAAAGACTGAAGCCCTGAAGCTTACCAAACAAGACAAAAAAAAAGAAAATACAGGCAGAGGGCAGATACAGACACAGACACCACCGTGCACTTCAAGTGGGTCATAAATCATGATATAGAAGGATTATGTTTCGGTGAGTCTACACATTATATTTTAGGAAAGTACTGCATAGTATGCCTTTAAAATGCTGATTGCACTTGAAATTAAATACTGCATTTCCTTTTGCCAAATGCAACCTATAGTATCTCCAGCAGTTCAGGGTCTGAGACGGAGAGGATAAAAGATGAGACTTGTCTGTCAGGTAGCTTGTGGCTTCATCTCTGTTCCTGACAATACAAGTCAGTCAGACTGCTCTGGGGGTTTACCACTTATTCTGAGTGCTGGCTAGGCCAGCAACTCTAGCAAGCCTGCACCTGAGCCTGTAGTCCAGGTGGCAAACATGCAAAGTGGCCACTCAATCCAAGTTTCTGAGACTGGAAGATATTGTTTTAAAAAGCTCAGGCAGCAGTGCTCTGGTTTGTGAAATTTAGGTGGATGTTTTCATGTATAATCAATTGCAGATTAACAACCAGCCTACCAATTTATTGTAAGTTAAAAGTATCTTAAATATTTATTATTTTTGTTCATTTTATTTTACCTTTAAAGCTGCAGTTGGCATTATAATTTTGGTTGAAATAACATTTTTTCCCCACTGCAAATATTTAAAGGGTAAAAAAATTGTCCAGTCATTGCTGATGGTAAATTATGTCAACTGAAGCATTAAATTCCTTAGTGCATGCTATATTGACTGAGCTGCAAAATCTGTTGTTCTTCCTGCATCCACTGATGTCACTGGATGTAGGAGGAACTACAGGCTATTTCACCCTGGATTTCTAGCCTCCTCCTCTGGGTAGCTAGGGGGCATGCTAGATGAGTATTTTTGTTGCCTTAACAATATTTTTTGGCCAACAAATTAATAGCTATACGCTAGAATGGTGAGTCGTGGCTCACCTGCAATGCCTCCTGGTACATGTAGGCACTGCTGCACAGCACAGTGAGCAGAAAAACGCAGTTTTCTTGGTCTGTTTAGCAGCAGTGATGAATGTATTGCTTCTAGACTACATTTACCATCAACACTGACTGCACTTCCCATTGAAAAGTGACAGTGTCCCTTTCATGCAAGGGTTACTTTTAAAAATGTGCATTTGTGAGTGTCCACCCTTCACAATTTTTTTTTCAACTGGACCCAAGCTGAATCAAACAACCAATCAGGGTTAGCTAGCAAGTAACTATCACAATGACTCTTTACAAACAAGGGTCATCCAGGTTCTACGTGTCTTGGTTCATCCCTTCCTCTCTGCTAGACCCAGCGGCGCTTTCACTGTTGTTTCTGTGTGTTCCGTGTGTGCACATTTGGTGTGTCATTTGGTGGGAGGGGTTTAGTAGAGTAAAACTAGCAGGGTAAAACAAAGTCTATACTTCATTATAACCGCTAATGCTATCTGTTAAGGGGTGTTAAATGTAAAATGAGTCATAGTATTTCAATTTTTTTTTTTTTAAAAAGGAAATGATGCTACACACACACACACACACACACACACACACACACACACACACACACACACACACACAAATCCACTGACTGATTTACATCTTCTACCTTGTGCTTGGAGCAGCTAAATGGATCACGGTTTACTTTCTTAAACTGACTTCCACACAGTTAAATTGAGCATCATAAAAGGCAAGCAAGCTGACAGCTGAGGACTGTTGATTGTACACAAAGCTGCACTTTATACAGAGTTATTCAAAGTAGATAACATTTCTCTTATGTTGTTTGCAACATTTACTGAAAACTTTGTGATTTAGGCCTTATGTTTTGTTTTGTTCTTTTCCTTTTTATGTGGGCTACAGCTTACTGATGCCAAAAAATACACCACATTACTTTAAAGCAGCAAACATTTTAGGAAATATGCTTATTTTATTTCTTACAGAGGGTTAGATGAGAAAATTGATACCATTACTAATTACTACAAACTACAGCCAGCAGCAGGTTACCTTAGCTTAGCATAAAGAGGGGCAAACAGCTAGCCTGGCTCTGTCCAAAGGTAACAACAAACTCCACCTACCAGCATCTCTAAAGCTACAGTAGATGTATGCATGCATCTATATACACAACACAACATATAAGTTACATGCCAAAGTTACACACAAATGTAAAAAATGAAAAAAAAAATAAAGCAAAAATCTATTAATTCCAGTAGTTTAGATTTTTTATTTTTTTATTTTTTTTATTTTACTGAGCTCTCAAGTGAGAAAAAATAAAGTCCTGGACACAAGTATTGTTAATTGTGTAACTTAACTTGTCAAAGTTTGTGCCTCACTGAGAAGTCACTTTTTTACTATATCACAACTTTTAGAGCATCGAAACGCTCCTCAGAAACCATATCGTGAGCTGTTGCTAAGATACATCAGTGCCGCTGTCGAGGCAGGTCGCTGTTTGTTATTCCTCCACATCCTCGCTGGCTCACTCAGGCAAAGAGGGGTCACACTGTCATCATGTCCCGCCAACACAAGTGGAGCGACTGAAGGAGTTTGCACGGACCTTTACATTAGTCACCGAATCAACAGTCCAAGTGTACCGTTGCATTTACAAAAACCCCCTCTGTGGTCATCGTGTAGGTAGCCTTCATCCGGTGTGGAGTCATCCTCTTGCGATCGTCTTTAAGGCTGAGGGTCTCTGTGGGGGCGGTCATGCCGATTTAACCTCCCGGGGCAACAACCAATGTTCTGGGGCTTCTGGTGCAGCCAGCAGATATCCAGATAACAGATATGTGGGCCAAGATGTCCTCTTTCATGCGCCGGTCATTGTCCACAGACCGATTAGCAACTTTAGCAAGAACAGAGTTGGAGGCTAATCTAAAAAAAGGGTCTGCATGAGAAGTCACAGTATGAAGAAGACACTGGGGGTACACCAACCGATGAGTGAGTGGCAGCACAAAATAGCTCTTTCTCATGTAAAATGAGAAAGAGCTATTTTGTGATTGACTGTACAAACCATAGCCTATATTTAGAGAAATGGACAACATCAGCGCTCCCTAAAAGTGAAACCAAAGCATCTCGATTGCCCCCTGGTGGCTGCCTGCAGAACAGACCATAAATCCTGCTTCCCCACTGTCTTCTAACCCTAACCCTACACACCTAACCCTAACCCTTTTAGGTAGTTCTTCAAGTGTTCATTTTTCAGATCAGTTTGGATTTAATTAGTTATATTATTCGTCACTGCTGCGCAGACTCTGACTCCAAGTGACATGACCAGTGCAAGATGGCAGTCCTCCTATTCAGAATATTTCGGCTTCAGTTTTGAACAGTTCAAAGAATTGGAGAGGCATCATCCATCTTTTATTTATATTATGGGTGCAAATGGATTCAGCAAGAAATGGGGCGATCTTTTTACAGACTGCTAAAAGCTAAAGTAAAGAGAAGCAAATGGGTCGCTTCAATTCACAGAAACAGCTGGAATCCAGGTACTGAAATGTGGATTTGCGGTTGCATTTTGTGTCCGTTATGTTGGATTTTTGTGTAAATTCATATCTTAAGTTATAAACTGAATATTTAGCATCTTTCATTCTTATTCCATATAACTGAGTCTTGTGTTCTACAAACATCCATCACTCTGGACATGCGAACGTGTCTAATAATGTAATAAAATCAGAATATCTGCACAGACCTGTCCACATACAACCAGAATATCATTGGTGTCATCGTCACAATCTCGCCAACAAATCCTGCCTTTAAGTAAAGCTATAACTAAGCTTCCAGGTTATTTTTTATGCCTTCGGGCTTTGCTTTGTGTATTTCTTTGCATCTAAATGAAGTATAAATGTCAGGAAATGCAACTCATGGCCAAATGTCAGTGTTCATGAGCCACTGTTTCTTTGGTAAGTTGTAAAGATCATTGTTAAGTCCAGCCACCTTTAATTTAAGCAGATAATCGTTCGTTTTACTCCAGCCATTACCGCAATCGTGTTGCAGGATATTTTGCCACTCAGTCCGACTGGCGGGGGTCACGTTCTGGTGGGAACGTAACATCAGTGCATACCCTCTGTAAACAGATATTTGCATATGAACACAAATAAATGTTAAGAGCTTATAAAAAGCTACATTGCCATCACATAATAGCTGATAGGTTCTGAGATTGCATTTCGGCCAAGGCATTCCACCTCTTTTGCTCTCCACGTGGACTGTTTACCTGAATGCATCCAAAGCCCACTCAAACACGACTGGTCAGCGTTACTCTGGTGACCAAAATCTTGTCCCTTGCCTACAGATTCTGCTCTCAGATATCTGTTGATCGAGCTTAGTGTGGAGGAGTCGCTGCTGTCAAGTGTAGCACTCAACCAGCTTGTCTGCAGGGACCAATATTCATTAGACTGAACAAGCGACCATACGCAGCACTTCACTGCAGATTACTGGAGCTTTCTCGCCGCTTTAGTGACGTGGAACGGAAATAGCAACATTTAACTTAACTCGACTATTAAAGTCAGTCTTCTGAAGAGTGGATTCACACAAACTAAAAAAACAAAACAATCATTAGATGTTCGCAGAATCGAAAAAAGTGAAATTTGCAAAATTCAGCAGCAACACTTTTTTTTTTTTTTTCAAAAACAATGCCCTGATAATCCACCAATCACACTTTGAAAAGTTTGTAAAAGGTTACAAAACAAATCTGAGAGGTCCTGAGATGACTAATTGGATTGCAAAAACATATTCTGTTAGAACATCTTATTTTTATTTTTCACAATGTTTTATGAAAATTGCTATTTTTCCTGAGAAATACTGGATAGTTTTATACCTTGGGGTCTCTAAAAGTTATTCAAATTAAACTTCTGAGAGGGAAACTCACTACTAGATAATAAATTCTGTCTAAACAGCATGCATGTAAAATCTAAAACCTATGACAAGTGGTCACAAGTAGACATTAAGTGCTATAGAGCAATGTTTTTTGTGCTTTGTACTCGTATCTTTGTGCCCATGCATAGAGTACACACTGCACACTGATGCAGTGCACACTTCTGTCAGTGGTGTCATGATATTCCACTGACAGTTCATGTTGGTGAGGTACTGTGATTTTCACAAATTTTAGAGATCAAGTTCTCGTTTCGTTGCACAGAGAAGAAATCTGCATGAACTGGAATTGGCAATGACTAAATTGGGGAGAAACATGAAAATAAATAAATAAATAAATAAATATAGTACACCCCGAACCCGATGTGAGCCCATGAAAGTGAGAGATAAGGCCCGACGCGAACTCATCGGGTCCTGTCGGTCCCATCGGGTTCAAGCACAGATTTCAATCTCTACTGCAGGTTGAACTGGGCTTCCTGAGCACTTTCAGGGCTGACTTAGTAAACTGACTTTAAACTCACTATCCCTGCGACATAAAAGCTACAAACAACCCATCATGCACCTCTATGTAGGAGACACTCTTTTCTCTCAAAATGTTGTGAATAATACACGATTGTCTAGTCCTTAAATATCATACACCTCCCGCTTATTGTCAAGCTGAAGCTGAAGTTATTCTGTTAGTTTATCCTTTTAAAAATAAAATAACAGCAAAATGTACATTTTGTAAAATGTTTTTATATATTTATCAATATGCAGCCATCACATGTACGTAGTAAACTGTCATGATTGCATATATTCACAGCAGTATTTTTCTGTAGGATAATAACCATCAATGATCTGATTCAAATTGTAGATGAATCTAGAATTACTCAGAGTGAGAAACAGATCATTGTATTTTATAAGATTATAAACATGTTAATTTTACCATTATGAATAACAAATATCCATCTAGAACCATCACAACAAATATTCATAGCCTGTGGGAAAAGGCTGAAAACAAGTACAAATATAAAACAAAAAGAAGTTGGAAACATTGCTGTTTGTAATAAGTAAGTGTACTTTGTTTCAAAGTTTTAGAGCTTTAACACAAAAATTCAGTGAGTTACAGACACTGAGACAAAGAGTGTTCCAAACTTTATTTTTAACTGAGTCTAATTTATTAATAATTTGTATTTTAATGTCAGGAAATTGGAAATTGAGACCACTTGTGAAGTTTTATTGACAGAGACGATGATAGTTGCTGAGCAACTAAGATGCATCTCCAACTGTGCGAAAAGTAACAATGTAACAGCTGCAATTTTTGTGTGGTCAATATGACCACCTTTGGGCGAAACAGGCAAAGATGATCACATTATCTTTGCCTTTTGCGACTGCTTGATACCGCATCATACTTTTCTGGGGATATTGTGGTTACGAGTTCAGTGGTGAAGTCAGTTGAAACAGTTTGTTCAAGCATCCTCAATATTCAGTTTGGTGAGAAATATAAGATAGTCCACAGGGTACCTTTAATGTGTGTATAGTTTTTTTTTTCCCAAATGCATATGGGAAATGAGTTTCCTTTATTTTCTCCCCTTTATGCTTTGAGTGCTCACGGCCACTGTAGAGAAGTGAAACAGCATTTGTTTGTGTATTATTTGGGTGAACTGACCCTTTAAATAGTACAAGATGCTTTACACTTCACAACAAATGCAGCTGCAGTTGACCCAGCGTTGGCTGAGAATCTTCACATCTGTCAGCTTGCTCCATCACTGCGGCGCAGCCTCCACTAACGTGTGACACAGAATGTTTATTTTATCAAAACAAACTGATTAAAAATGCACATTTCAGAGGCCGGATGAGGTTTTTTTTTACAAAATATTCACTTTCAACAGATCGAGCCGCCGAAAAACCAGCTTTATCTGTCATCTCCCACTCTGCTCCTCTGAACCTTGTATTTGTAAAGCAAGGGCTTTTATGTGCTCCCCTCTCTCTTCAGTGTGAACGTGTCTCCTTTCACACAGAGGCAGATGAATGGTGTCAGGCAGCGGTGGCAGGCCGGTGTCGCTCCGCACAAATCTCCGCTTGCTTCTTGAAAGATGTTGCATAATCAGAAGTGTTGCGAGCGCGGCTTGTTGGGAGATCAGAGTAATTAGAAAGACTGTTTCGGTTCTTCTAGACAGTGTCGTACAAACTGTTTACAACTTGATGCAAAGTCAAATATCGATTCATGCGTCTGAGTTCTGTAGCCATTTGTTCCCATTTAGACTGAGTCTGCGGATTCTGTCTTTGTAAGTCCTAAAAGCAACTAAATTAAAGTGAAAAACTTGCGATTACATCCTCTCTCATTGTTTCAGAGCTGAATTCTTCATTTAAGTGTCCTTATTTTTGCAAAGTTCTTCTGGCCTGTTGATCCACATTCAGTGGAGACCCAGACTCCCTTGAGAAATAGTGTTTTTAAAAAGTTTTGGTATCCTCATCGCTGGTCGATTTGAGACGCATTCGATGAAACGTTCCTTAACTCCTGAGTGCAAAGTCAGATACTGATGCAACTGGAGGCAAATCCTTAAAGAGAGAACGAGGCGGCTTTGAGTCAAATCTGTAAGGTCAGAAAACATCACACCAGTCAATCAATCCACCAATCAAAATTCAGCAGTCAGTAGATGCTCGTGTGGCTGCAGTTTAGCTCTTTAAACCTGCTACCTACCATATGTTCTAAGCACTAACGGAGCCTGCAGCATTTAAGACTGGAAGTGCCAGAACTCCAGAACTACTAGAACGGCCATAAGTGCTCATTTTTGACCTCTGACCTCCAAACTTTGTTATCTTCCGTGATAAATACCAGACTCAGAGATGAATGCATTTATTCTGTTAGTCTGTCTTTTTAAAAATAAAATAACAGCAAAACAGTGTACATTTTGTAAAATGTATTTATATATTTATCAATACAGATGCCATCACATGCAGTAAACTGTAATGATTGCATACAGTATATACACAGCAATATTTTTCTGCTGGATAATAACCATCAGTGGAGCAAGAAACAGTTACAGGTGTTTTATAAAATTTTAAACATGTTATTTTAACATTAATAATAACAAATTTCCACAAAAAATAATCATAGCTTATGGGAAAAGGCTGGAGCACAAAAATAAAACCAAAAAAAGTTGGAAAGATTCCTGTTTGTAATAAGTAAGTGTACTTTGTTTCAAAATTTTAGAGCTTTAACACAAAAATTCAGTGAGTTACAGATACAAGAGTGTTACAACCATCCCTGGTCTCCCCTATTTTATTTTTAATTGAGTTTAATTAATTGATTGATTTGTATTTTAATGTCTGGAAATTGGAAATCGAGACCACTTGTGAAGTTTTGCTGACAGAGACGATGATAGTTGCTAAGCAACCAAGATGCATCTCCGACTGTGCGAAAAGTAACAATGTCACAGCTGCAATTTCCATGTGGTCAATATGAGCGCCTGTGGCAGAAATGGGTAAGAATGATCACATCTGTGTCTTTTGTGTCATTTATATTAAAAACATTTAAAATGAAAATCCAGACACTTTTTAAGAAAAGTCAGGTAGCAGCAGAATTGTATTTTTTTTAATTCCACAAAGTTATTTGAAAACCGCCTTGGCTGTTCTAGTGTTAATAATTAAACAAAAATTTAATATAATATGATAAATATTTAAGAATCGGGCTCTTAAACTATCAGGGATATGATAGAAATTCATTTTCCCCCAAAATTTCTGTGTCATGCAAGATGTCATTTTGTATCATGGGGGAACCTGCACCGGAGAAACTCGGTGTTCCTGCAGATTCCTCCTACACCATTCATTCAAACCTCGTCAGTGACACTCATGATTAAAAATGTAATTAAAAAAACGAAGAAACTGGTGAAACACTTTTACTTTGTGAAGCATATTTAACAAAATGAGTCATCTTTTTTCATTTTGTTCAACTAAAGGTCATGAAAACAACTTTATAGCAAAAATTTTTACACATCAATCTCAACTGCTCTACTTAAAGAAGACACGGAGACAAATATGACTGACTAAAAGAAAACTAAGAAAATAAAAGCTGAATTAAATGTGAGAGAATACAATGCACTGCAGATAATAATCACCTGAAGTTTAATTACAGGTAATAAAAATGGGTGTTTTTCCTTTGAGTTTTATTTTTAAATGTTAATGAAAACTGTTGCAGCCTTCAAACGTCTTTTAAATCTGACTGATATTTGGCATTTTGTGGCATCAATAACAGGCCTGCTGAGTGAACAACAATGGAGAGTGAGATCACGAGAGTGGAGCGAGATTCATCCTGCCAGCTTACTGCTACATCTGCAAACAAAACAAAATAGTATTACTAATACCAGATGAAGGATATATATCAGCCCAAACCGCAGAAACTGTCGTCAATACACTCTTGGATCGGTAAAGTGGATTATATTACCAACTGTGAAAACTTTGAAGACCTCTAGTGCCAGCAGTGCAACATGCCAGCTCATCACAATCCATCCCAAAACAACAGAGAGTGGGGCTCTGAAGACTTTGTATACCCTGGCCTGTTCCCTTCTTACTACACGTCATTGACAACATAATAAATCCAAATTATTATTATTATTTTTTTTTTGACTGGCCCCCTCCACCAGAGCTGCCTCGTGCATTGGCCTCTGCAGTAGGTTGCCAAGTTTGTGCACACTGAGCCAGAAATCAGTCAACCATGTTTCAAAAATGGAATATTTCTGAAAGTATGAAAGTTATGAAGGAGAACAGTAATACCAATAATTTCCAATAAAAAGTAGCTCCTCCCAATATCTGGAAAAATGCAAAAATTTTATTAGAAAACTCAAGTCCTTTCAAGTCATCAGTCCCAAGTGTAAGTTAAGTCTGAAGTCATGAATTTCAAGTCAAAATCAAGTTGAGTCTTTTGTCAATATGAGTCACTCATTCCTGAGAACTGTGAAAAATGTGTTTTGACAGGGCCAACTTCCTAATGATTCCATTTTTTGTTAAATGCAGATGTCAACACCGTCAGATGGAAAGTTTGATAGACTGAAAAATATTTTTTTTAAATTTTCGTTTCACAGCATAGTCATAGTGAGCAGCCATTTAATTGTTTAAAGTGTCTCAGAGTTCTCTTAATGTTGATCAAAATACACATTTTTAAACTATAATTCTCATTTAGCTTCGATTTAGAGGGTCTTCAGAGTTGACATGTTATGGTTGAGACACATCTGATTGCAATATGATTTCGTAGCAAGGTTTGTTGTAGGCAACTGGACTTCACAGACAAATATGATTTCATGAATTTGTCAAAAAAAAAGAGAAAGTTTAACAGTGCTTGTGCAATATTTCCACCTTTTTTAAACCCGGAAGTGAGACAGGGGTCCTTAGCTTATAGCTAACCCTTTTTATGCCGGATTTTCATCAAAAAGATGATTTTCAAGACAAACATTATATTATATATTATATTATTGTAAAGATTGTAATGGAACATTTTATACCTCTGTTATGAGTAGATATTGCTCATTTTAGATGTTGAAGGCACATTAAAATTGTTTGAAGTTGTATTTAGAAATTGCAAAAATTAAAGCAAAACTTTTCATAAATTGCATATACTTTATATATATATATATATACACACACACACACACACACATATATATATATATATATATATATATATATATATTCTCTCTT
>JAJHUR010091513.1:0-12295 GCA_027495735.1 Lutjanus campechanus
TAAATAACAAGGACCACTGCTGTCAAGTGAACTCTGAAGCGGCTCGTTTCCACTACATTGAAACCAATCACAGAAGTGTACCATTGTATGCGTCATTTCATTGGTTAAAAAATGTTTTCTCTTCCCGTTTTTGTGACTGGTGAACTAGCAGCATGTTTGCTACCAAAATGTGGACTGACAGGAGACAAACCTGGACTCAGGACAAAGTAAGAAATGTCTGTTATTAAACATTTAAAACCTGTTGTCTTAGGAGACATTCAGAAGTCCTCTAAAGTCTCCAACCTGAGCAGAACCAGACGGTCCAGGTAGACACTGGGCCGTTTGCTGTCTTTTTACATGCTGACTGTCTGACCAATAATCAAACGACATTTCCATCACATGACCTCGAGTTTTGCCTTTGTGAACGCAATCTGGACCAGCTGGAAATTTCATTCCATTCCAGTTCCATTTAGGAACTGAACCTTTAAGTGTGAACTTGCCCTGAAGACGCTTTTCCACCACAGGGACTTTGCCCAGGGAGTAGGAACCTTTGTGCTGTAAGAACTGGGGATGGGCATCGAGACCCGGCTCTAAAGTGGAACCGGTTCCAAAATTCCAGTTCCGACGGAATCATTAACAAATTAAATTTTAGATTCCGCTATCGATTCTTGCACACTAATTTCACTTCTTATTTCTGCTCTGCATATACCTCTATTTTTTCCTTCTATACGACATTCAGCACATGGCGAAGCATTACCTTCATGTCTTAAAGTGTTGACTATATGCTAGGGACAATAGTGCCCTCCTCAGCATAGAAACTCCTACTGAAGCTGGAGTGGAGAAACGTACAAGACCCCTCACTCATGGTATCAACTACAACGACCAGCACAAAAACTACCATTGCCAACATAAACAAAAAGTCCCCGCTCGGGGGGGTAGTACTTTGCAAAAGCACAGGAACTTTGGGAGTGGGACTTCTATCGCTCAGCATTTTCCATTTCTGATTAGTGGAATACTCGCGGCATTTTATTTCAGCCATTTTTCGTTTTTTAAATCTGTAGCCGAAAACCAGTTTGTTTTTAGCTTGTTGTTAGCTCGACGAGGGATGATATCGATTAACCGATGATCGGCTAATTGGTTGTTAAGAATTTAATCGATCACGTAAAATTGAATTGATCTACTATCAAATAAAGATCTGAATGTTACCTAATATTAAAGTACGTGTGTTTAATATGCAGGCCTACATCTTTCTACGTTTCATAAGATACGTTATGCTGTCAGAGAATGTGCAATATATCTGCAGTAGAAATAAAGCTCTGATTGAGGGGAAAATTGCATTTGGTTTTGTTTGGTTTAAGCAAAATTTTGTGTTTTTTAATAACAATTAATTGATTAATTGATCGTTAATGTTGCCAATGATCAATTCCTTACAATTTTATACAACCTTAGCTTTGACAAATCAACATGGAGTTACAGAAGAAAGTTACAGAGGAAATAATGATGTTTGCTGTTTTATATGTCGTCCTCGTTGTTGTATAGTCGTGCACAAAAATGACGTACAAATAGCCGTCACTTTTTCATATATTAACAGACTAATTTGCCTGGTCTTCACCGGACCATGGTGGAGACACAGAAGACAACAGACTGAAGGGACACCTGCTTTGATCCCTCGCTGGCTTCTCACCATGTTCAAACTGCCAGTGCAACCTGCATCTTGTACAAGATTTTAATATTTCAGCATTAACAGACTGAACAGACGCACACACAGAGCGTCCACTTACACTGGAGATGTGTGTGTCCAAGGCGTTGGAGTTGTAGACTGAGACTGGTGAGGCCATCACTCAGGGAGGGGGGCTTCCACAGGCTGAGACAGACAGAAACACAGACTGTTAGAGGTCTTATTCTACAGCTGGGCTCGGATTCTTTTCTGTCAGAACTACACAAACATATTCAGCAGAAATATTTTTTTTAACCATGACACGTTCAGCTTTTGGAACACACAGGATATAACACAGGATTATACATTTCCAGTGGGCGTCAAATGAAACTGCAGTGTCACAGAACAAATATAAACTCATTTGAGCTCATAAAATCATGCATTCAGATTAATAACTTGGGAGCACAAATTAACATAACATGAAGTTAAATGATGTTAACACTTTAATATGTTTAAGGACAATGACAAAGACGATGTTGTCAACGATGTATCTCAGTCCAAAACCAAAAAGAAAAGTGACAACTTCTTTTTTTTTAAATAAATCTGATGCATGCAGCATTTTTTGTCCACACAAAATTCATTTATCCTTTGAACTTAAAGGGACAGTTCACCCCAAAATAAAAAATACCCTGGCCTCTAGTGCTATTTATCCATCTACATTTTTTTGCACTTTCTCCAGTACAATGGGACACAAACACACACCTAGTTCTGAGCAGTATCATGACCGAAACTATTTTCTTTTTGCAGTAAAATCTACCAGAACTACTTTAGAATCTGTCACAACTATTTTCTTTTCAATTAGAAAGAAAGTAGTTCCTACATGAAAGCGCTCACAACAAAGTCTGCGGATTATCTTGAGTAACCGGGTCAAGATTTCTGGAAAGAGAGAAGGCAGATATTTCTACGCTGATATCTCCAAAACTTTGCAACTCACACCAAAACTATCTAGATGAATCTATCTGGATGCAGAGGAAAAAATATGTATTTTTGATTTGGGGGTGAACTGACCCTTTAATATGCTTCTGCTTTCCCTCTTTCATAAAATCAAATAAAAGTAGCAGCCATGACCTAAGCATGTGCAAAGGAATTGGAATGAATTGTCTTGGCAGCACTCCTTTTATAAAATAACAATAAAAAATAATATAAAATTAATCATGTTATATCATGGGACATATTGTCACAGTCTGGTACAGTACTGAGGTGTGAGTCAATAGGCCCTATATTGTTACATCCCATATTTGGGCAATTATGCCATTATATGCTATTACTTTTATCATCAAAAATTTATTAACTGGTCCTTTTCTAATATTGAATTACTGCGTCCATCAGTAAACACAAAATTTAGGTCAGGGGTCTGCAACGACTTTTTTGGCATCTATAGCTAGCTTATGGAGACGCAAGAAGACTAGCCAACATCAAAATGAAGTTGACAAAATATTTTTGGTGTATAAGCTACACATTTTTACAATTAAAGAACAGAAGAATCAATGTACACTGTAAAAAATAAATAGTTTAGACAGCTCAACATTTCATGGCAATAGATTTTTGAGTTTTGAGCCCAACTTAAAGTCTTGAACTTGAACTCTGACATAAACTTAAACATAAGGTTTGCCAACCTATAATCTTTAGTTGGGATAATTTACTTTTCTTCTTTAGATAAACGTGAATCTTTGAGTTTTAGGAACTCAAAAAAAAAACAACTTAAAAATTGGTCACAGTGAGCAGTGAACCTGATTTGTCGTTATTATGGTGCCTGAAATTTAAACGGTTTAAATCAAAAATATTAATATTTTAGCCATCATTCACTTTCACTTCAATGAATTGACTCAAACATTTTTTAAATACAACTTTTATGAGGTTCTAAAACTCAAAGATTCAAGTTAAACCAAAGAAGAAAAGTTAATTATCTTAACAAAAGAATTGTAGTTAAACCTTTTCAAAACTCAAGAATCTGAGTTTAGATCTACAACAATAACTGAAAATTAAAATGTTTTTTTTTTTAAAAGAAAAGAAAAAAAATCATTTCCATACAATGTTTCAGCGTGGCCACAAGGAGCCTCTGGGGAGCGGCTAAAAAAACGCATGCAGCTCCGGAGCCACAGGTTGGAGACCCCCAGTTTAGGTAAAAGTAAGGTGAGTACAGTAGGTGTTCATTGTGCTGGATCTTAACTGCCAATCAATTATGCAGTAATATAACAATACATTATAAAACTCAGGCTAGCTGGCTAACTTTGGGTTTAATTTAGGATTTCCTTTATAGGCTAAACCTAATGACACAGACTCACTTCTAACAGGTATATGGTGAGGTTCTCTACATGGCTAATCCTCTCAAAAACAACAACAACAACCACAAAAATAAACAGAGTTCATTCACGTGATTCAAGTTCCAAAGTGAGCTTATCTCAGTTCTGCTCTTACCGACACACCTGTCACAATGAAAGTGTCTGAAAATGAGAGCT
Source organism: Lutjanus campechanus (assembly GCA_027495735.1). Classification (NCBI taxonomy): domain Eukaryota; kingdom Metazoa; phylum Chordata; class Actinopteri; order Lutjaniformes; family Lutjanidae; genus Lutjanus; species Lutjanus campechanus. The sequence continues at coordinate 4,156 of JAJHUR010091513.1, forward strand.
TTAGGAGGGGAAGGAAGGAGAGAAACTGAAAATATGTACTTGCGGGTGAGCCAGAGAGAGGGCGGGAGTTATATGGAAAAACGGAAAGTGTGAAAGAAGTGAAACTGAAACTTTATTTAGAAATCATGTCATTTCATTTGGGTTTTGCAGTCGAAAAACAAACATTAAGAAGAGAAATCCAGACTCAGTAAACAGCCGCAGCAGCGTGGGACTGATATCAGATTATTAGACAAAGAGCTGTTGTTTTATATCTGCTCTGTTCTATAATTGTGTTTTTGTGGCTGGCACAGTGTGAAACCACCTGCACACACGTTTGTGGTTAGCAACAGTATGAGGTTTTCACTAACAGCTTTGATGCACAACACAAATGATGAGAGGCTGAAGTGAGTGCAGATTTAAATACATTTGTCATCGTTAAAGTCAAATAGTCTGGTTTTGTGTTTGTTTGGTTTTGAGGGAGGGAACGGCAGGGCACGGCGAGGAGAGAATAGATGATTTTCTTGTTGGACAACATCTTTGTGGTCTTGTAGCCAACGCCGCATGGACTGGTACCAGAACACACAGTGACGATCCGTCTAGCTGACTAACAGGCCGTTTCCACCAACATGGAACCAGCCCCATTCAGAGCATTTACACCAATCGGTTCGGAACCCTAAAAGTTGGTTCCCAAACCAAACAACAGCAGGTTTTCCTGGGCCACATGGCTAAAAAGTCTGTCTCAGTGGAAAAGTTTCATATTTGTCGATATGAGTAATTATTGATCATGTAGGTTGAGACTGATGACATGTGTTCTCCAAAGATGATAAAAAAAAAAAGTTTGGCGTATGAACGGTCGTGGTGGAGAACGTATTCCTGCACAGTTTACATGTAATGCTGTTCTATCATCCATCCGTCTTCTGTCTCTTATCTACAGTCGGTCGCAGCAGCAGCAGGCGGAGCACGACATCCCCACTCCTCAGCAACACTTTCCAGCTTCTCCACCTCAGCTGGTTCCTTTCAATGCGAAGGAGCAGCAGTTCTGCTCAAAACTGCAATGCCCACGAGCTGACCTGTCCTCTTTTAGCCACACTGATTCTGCACACTGTTTCTGTTGTCTCACGTGTTGATGGGGCAACTGAACGACACAGCTCGTAAATGATTGGCTGTTCACATGTCACTCTTAGCTTCTAGGGACATGACAGGCTGTTCATGGGCAGGGGCGTATTCTTCATGTGCTTTAATGGATTTAACGCATTTTGGAGAAACTAAGGTTGTCAAAAGTATCAATACTTAAATACCACATTGTTAAAACAATACAATACTAATATTCAATGGTGTTAAAAGTTCAGAATCTATTTAAAAATAATAATATTAGAGCATTCAAGACCTGGTTTTGTTTCCAAAACCAGACAGTGTTCACTGAATTTTTCTGTACACACTGAGTTCAGGTTCATTACTTTCTTTTCTCTCCCTTTTTGTTGTGGTTTTGAAAGAGATGTCTGTATTGTTTAAAATTCCAGTATCTTGACAACCCTATAGGTGAAATTGCAGAACATCTTATCAAGCTAATTTCTTATTGCTATTGATGACGTGTCTATTGATAAATATCACTATGTGCACCATCTTATGTTGATAACATCCTCCATTACAACAGTCCTTCTCAAAACTGGTGGAAACGGGGGTCAAATAGCACTAAGGTTCCAGAACTGGTTCAAGAACCAGAGCTTAACTGGTGGAAAAGGGCTTTAAAACCGAAACCAGACGAAATCCCTTCAGCCCTGTATTACATTTGGTCTGGCCACCTTCAGCAACAGAACTCCAACAAAACTACTACTTGGTTGGGTTTAGGAAAAGATTGTGGTTTTGGTTAAAAATATAGACTTTTACAGTGATGGCTATGTGTTAGAAAGCTTTTCTAGCAATTACAGGGAAGCGTCAACACAAAAAATACTAGTCAATCACCACACAGTGGGGTGGAACAGTCTTGGGAAAAAGTAACAGACCAGCAGAGAGAAAGACTGAAGAGTTACAAACCCTTTGTAAACTAAATATAGTCTGAGGTTAGAGAGGTAGAGGTTTTTACCACCTTTACTGTACCACGATTACAGGTGGGTATCAAACCTAAACACTGCACCTGTTTATTCACTCTTTGAACAGATAGTTTATGACTTAAATTAGAATATGGCTATATTTATATGGCTGCATATGTTAAGAAAACATTATTCTGATGGATTTGATCAGTTTTGTTAATTAGATTTTTTTACTCCTCAAAATGAGGCATCAAAAAATATTATTTTGGTATTGGTACCAAAATTAAGGTATGGCACAGGGATGGGTAGCCAAAAGTTTGAAATGATACCCAGCCCTGCCAGCCATCTGTCCGCTGTTAATCTTACTTTGGGCAGACTAGAGGTGTGCAGCTGTCCTAGAAGACGTTGAACTGAGAAGCACTGGATGTTTTAGGGCTCACACCGATACATTTGAAAGTTTAAAACATCCAATAACAATTCACCATCCTACGTTTACAGAGTAAATTAATCTACAATCCAATAAAAATGAGCCTCCAAACCACAAATATTATTACAGTAACATTAAGATTAGTATGAGTTTATAGGCTCTCTGTGGTGATGAATGAAGGATTAAAGTTGTTTTAGATAAGAGATATATTTTAGCTCTCCAGCTGAACACACACAGCGAGCAGAGTCTCAGTGAGCAGGTGAGTGTATCCAGTTTCTGACCGAACAGCTGCTCTGCAGTGGAGAACACAGGTAGCTTCAATAACCACCACAGAGCAAGAAGCACGCGGAGCGAGGGGCTCGCTTCACGCCTGTCACCATGGTAACTACACATCAAAGATGGTGACAGAGGTAGTCCGCTCACTTTAAGACGTAAAGATCAAAAATACATGGTTAATTTTTTAAAATTAGACTAAAGTTTTAGCTTTGAAACTGACACAAAGGCGTTTTTCACTGTTTTCTGACATTTTAAAACAAACAACTATGAATCAATTCATCAAGACAATAATCGGCCAATTCATCAACTCATTAGTTTCAGCTCTGGTTATTTTAGAAGACGTGTGTATATCAAGATATATTTATCATATATCACGGAACAGCCTAAATATATTGCGGTATTATTTATAGGCCATATCGCCAGTTTCTCACAGCCAATACCAATAAGACAACCGATAATTTGACACTTTTTTTGTATTTTAAAAAGAAGTTCATGTAACCTGTGGTTTACACACAGCTGAGGGTAAGAAAGGCTCAAGTGTAGTGAGCACATATAGAATTCAAAATAATATTTTATAGCTCTGACAACCAAATCCAACTGACATCATTATGATATGATATGATATGAAAAACTTCACAAACATACTTTTTTATAGAGCATTTTGCCAAAGAATTCAAATTAAATGCTTTGACACGATCTGTCAATAATATCTGTCAAATCAGACACTGTTAAAGCTGCAACGATTAATCAATGACGTTAATTGCCAACTATTTTGATAATTGGTTAATTTATCCAAGTATATTTTAAGAAAAAAAGTTAAAATTCTGTTTCAGCTTTTAAAATGTGAATGTTTTCTGATTTACTCTTTTATGACAGTTGTGGGCAAAACAAGACATTTGAGGCCATCATCTTCAGCTCTGGGAAACACTGATTGATATTTTTCATCATTCTGTGACATTTTATAGACCAAACAACTAGAACTGAACAATTAATCAAATTCTTATCGAAACTGCAATATGGCCTGCAGCAGTTTTCAAATCACAGGAGGCGCAATATGTGTTACATGCAAAACGTCCGTCAAACTACCATTTTAAATCAAATATCGTGCCTACACGTCACATTTTTACAGACTTAAGATAACATCTTTGTTTGGTACAGATCCTCGCAAGAATCAAGCTGTGTTTTAAATGAAAATGAGAATAATGATAATCATATCACAACTGCATTATCAGTCAAAATAATTGCTATTAGGTATTTTTTCTAAATCGTTCAGCCCTACAAACAACTATTCACTAAATCAACAATAACCACAATATTTATCATGCTTCCCTACTATATTATTACAAACAATAGCCAAATGGATCAAGCTTGTCTAAACCTCATATACGTTTTTGTCAAAAGACCAAAACTAAATCACGATCAGGAGCTGAAACGAACACTGTCAGTCTGTACTGCAACAGTGGACACAGTGGATATGTCCTGATATGTGGCAAACTAAAATCAGTCAATAATATTGGCCATGCATCAGCATCAGTATTGATCTGGCTCCAGTATACAGAAGCTGGTGCAGCAAGCCAAGAGCAGCACTGAATGCACAGACTCACAAGGACAGGTTGCTGGGTAGAACAGCAACCATCAAAGGTGCTCCTTTATGTTTATTTACAGCCATTTTGAGCACCTTTAAGTGCATCAGAACAAGTGCACAAGGGCTGCTGATCCCAGACCAGATGTGTCTGAACTAGTCCAGCACTGGAGCTGCTTCTGACCTGCTGACCTTTAACAAACACATCAGTAATGAAGATATACACACATTACAATACAGCTGAAACACTCTCACTGCGACAACACACACTGGATCTACGAGCACAAAGACACAACATGATCATATGGCGTTAATAACGAGTCATGAGCGAAAGTTGAGTGGAGCCGTTGGTAGCGAGAGCTGATCAGGGTGCAGTCGGTGTGGTTCAGGGTGGTACAGTTAGCTAACACTGTCCACACACTGACAAAGCTGACAGCTAAGGAGCAGTTTGCGGTGTGAATAGCAGCTCCAAGGTATGAATAAGGCTGCCTTTCAGTCCTGTCCGCTGTCAGAATGCAGTCTGCATGAGAAGCAGGCAGTTTTCATGTCTAAATGTGAGCACAGAGAGCAGTCAGGAGCGGAGTGGAGCAGAACAAAGCTCCTCCAGAACCTCCTCAACTGAACTTTTCCAACTTGGCCGTTCCAGCAGGCACAGCTGTGTGTGGAGTTCACCAGGAAATAGCGGAGGCCTACACGGTAACGACAGCTCGCTCCAGCCCGAACTCAGCCTCCCCGTGCCCCGCAGAGCGCGGAAAGCCCCGGTAAAGCCCTCCGAACGACCCCTGACACGGCCTCCGGAGGCCTCGCTGCGGTCAAATGTCTTAACTTACCCGCAAAGTGCGATTCTCCCGTGGCTGAATGTCGATCTGTTTCCCTCAAGCCACAGCAGGAACTTACTCTACGTCACGTGCCGGCCTGTCATGGCGCGGATTGGCTGCTTGTCAAAAGTGGAGCTGGCAAGGGATGCAGGGAAATGTAGTTTTCAAATGGGTTGCCATATTCCTCTTTATGGAGCACTTTTTGTTTGAAGTGACATTTTTGTCTGTTTCTATATGCATAAGTATCATGTTTTGCAGGAGAAAAAATTGTTCTGATATATTAACAGATGGGCACAAATAAAAATAAAATAAAAATGGACCAAATGTATCTAAATAAAATAAAAATATAAAGTATTAGTATGAGAAAACCAATTAAATTAAAATGCAAGTAATTTGTCATTTGAAAATGCAAAATACACTCTATGCAAACAGATATTATAACATTTTAGGCATTTATTAGCCTCCATATTGGTCTAACCTTACGCCCCTTCATAAAAAGATGAATTTTTCTCACATCATAGATTTAAAGTGGCCAATCAAAACCACTGATCCACAAGTTCTGTCAGATGACAATAAGACTGAGGCACTTAGCAAATGCCTTATTCAAGAGTGATAAATATAAGCGCAGCAGTGGGTATACATTTCCAACTTTATCCCCAACGTAAGAAGCAATATACATTATGCAAATAATACAAAATGATTATAATATCTTTGTACAGAGGAGCACTGGGACTGGCATGAGAGAAAATATGAGAGGATGAAATGTCAAGAATAAATTCAAACTTTCTGTATTTGGCATAATAGAAAAAAGTAATAAATCTGCAGAGATGATGGAAGTTTTTGTCCATTTATTTCTTTTTTTGTGAGCCTAATTCAACTATATTCTCAGCATTTCAACTTCACTATCCTCGACATTTCAGCTTAATTATTCTTGATGTATCAATTTTATTCTAAACATTCACTTTTCTCAATTGACTTTACTTTTCTTGATATTTTTACTTTATTCTTGACATTTCAACTATTTCAACTTTATTCCCTGCATTTTGACTTTTTTTCTGGACACTTTGATTTCATCCTCGACATTTCAACTTTATTCTAGATATTTAGACTTTACTCCAGATATTTCAACTTTATTCTCTGCATTTTCATTTGTATTTTGACATTTTTCTAGATATTTCAGCTTTATCCTAGACAATTTAACTTTATTATCATCACTTTGACTTTTTCTCTGCATTTTGACACTATTCCTGTCATTTCAACTTTATTCTTGTCATCTGAACTTTATTCTCATCCTTTTGACTTCATTCGATGCATTTTGACTTCATTCTTGACATTTCAACTTTATTCTTGACATTTCAACTTTATTTTTGACATTATTCTTGTCTTTTCAACTTCATTCTCTGGACTTTGACTTCACTCGAGAAATTCCGACATAATTCTCTTCTTTTAACATCGTTCTCATCATTTTAACTTTACTCTTGACACTTTGACTTTGACATTTTTACTTTATTAGACATTCTGAGTTTATAATTCACATTTTGACCTCATTCTAGACATTTCGACATTATTCTATGCAGACTCCTCTGCATTTTAACTTTATTTTCAACATTTTGACTTTATTAACAAAGTGCAACATTAAAGACCCTAGAACCTAGACCCTGACCCTAGTCCTCTTCTTCATATTTGACTATAAATGAATAGTGCAAATATTTCAGTGAATACACTGTATAAGCCCGTCTCTGAAATCCTTAATGAGGTGGAACAGAGACTTGTTATCAGTCGTTAACATGCATTGCACTTTTCATTTCATATTATTTGTTAATGATGCAGTTAGAAATGTTGTTAACCCATTCTTCATCAGCTTCTTCTTTTCTAATAATCCATCGAGCTGACAGTTATAAATGTTGCTGCTGTCAGCAGGTTTTTCCCAGAAGTAGTTCCTTAGAACAGAGGTTCCCAGACACCAGGCTGGGAGCTTTAAGGGGTTTCAAGATGAGGTGAGTAATGTTAGAAGAAAGAAAAAATATTCTCCTACATTTTTGTCCCTCTATTTGGCTGCACTGTGTACATATGGAAGACAACACGCTGTCTTTTAAATATATTATGGTTATTATAGGTCCACTAACATCTATGTGTTTGTAGAACTTCAAAAAAGTCAGGAGACAAATATTGTATGAGCAACAACATGAGAGAGGTTTTATTTTAAATTCAGTATAATAAATACCACAATATATTGTGAAGCATGTTTTACAAGCTGTATTTCTTTGGTTTCTGGGGTCAAAACCACAGAAACACATTGCTGCCATGACAGAAAACTAGCTAACAACAACCTATTCTTCTATAACATGATAGTATTTATCTTGTTATAACATGATGTTACAATAATATTAATGAATAAAGCAATATAAGTTATCATTTTATAACTTTATAATAAGAAACTTTTCTTTTTATAATAACAATATAGTATTCATCCTGTTAAAATGTAATAAAGTTATTGACATATATTATGTAATTATTGTTACATATGTTAATATATATTTATCATGACATCGTTTCACATTTTAAAAAGATAAACTGCATATTGAAGGAAAGTTTCTTATTATAAGGTGATAAGTTTGTATGTCATAATAACCTGAAACGATCCTGTTATAACATAAATCCTGTTATAACAGTCTCATTCAGAGCTGGACGCTCCTCCAACACACCAACACATCCATCCAGCCTCTGATCATCTCCACAGGAAGTCAGTCTCATCTCAAACATGCTGGCAATAATATATACAGCGCTTAACACATTTATTAGACCACCTGTCATAAAAACGAGAAACAAATATTTTAGAAATTTTTCAAAAACTTGTTTAAAACTAAAAATGTTATTGTTATTTATTTGGCAAATAACAAACTGAAACAAATAAATAGTCTTTTTTCACACATAATAACCAAAAAACATCATATTTTGTACGGCCTGCTTCAGCCTTGATGACAGCTTGCATTCTTGCTGACATTGGTTTTATGTACTTTTCAACAGT
>JAJHUR010091514.1:0-14296 GCA_027495735.1 Lutjanus campechanus
TCAATAGATGTCCGTCAATTGAAGCATGTATTGCGTTTTGGCCTTAAATGTCAAAATGGGTCCAACGGCAGGGCGGCCTGCTGAATCATAACATTTTCCTTGCATGTTAATGCATATCTCAAGCTATTTGTGTATGAATATGTTGGTTAAAAGTCAAAAAGTAAAACAGCAGCACAGCTTAAAGATATGAGATTCATTTCAAACATTCAAAGCCGTCACGTCACGGTTGAGCTTCCTGGTGTTAAAGTATCATCGAAATGGATGTTTCATGAGTCGACCCATACATGCTGTAACAACTGTTGAGCTCGAGTCAACTTCAGTGACTGTCAACAAGAAGCTGAATATTTGAACACAATAATAAATTAAGAATGGATGTCACAGCTATTTGTTCTCTTACAGAAACTTGGAAACAAGCATTGTGGCAAAGACAGGAAAATGACACCTTCTATGACAATTGAAGACAGTAGAGAGTAAAGCTGAGGAGATGCAACCCTCCTTTGAAACAGCCGTGGTATTGAGTTGATCAAACCAAAGCTAATCACTCCTCAGCTATATCTAGAATTCTGATAGTCAGCAGTTGATCATTTAAAAACCACTTCACTTACAGCCTATTTTTCTCTCTCATTTTGTTTTACCTTGGAGGCATCCACATTTTAATCATCATTACCATGATCGTAATTACCATTCACATCATCATAATCCTAAAGACATTAAACAAGCTGCTGCTAATTCCTCATGACAAAGAGCTTGGGTGCATTCACTGACTCTACTCTGTTGATTTAAATTGCTTTCCAACCCCAAACACTTGCTCAAGTCCCAAATGAGGTTGGTGCAGAGAACTGACAGACCTTTTACCCTGGCTATTACAAAAAAATAAAAATAAATAAAAAAATACTGTAATTTAATCAGTCGTCATTTTGACATACTCTAATTTGAGGGGAAATGTATTAAAGAGAACCACATTACAAGTTTTATGCCAAATAAGCAAAAGTGTCAATGTGTTTGATAAATTCAGCATAATTTGAATTTGCAGAACAGCCCTTTGCATTTGGTCAGCTTCGACTCAAAATGAATGCTTGACCCAAGTGTATTATAAAATGGTAGTTAAAGATTTAGCTAATGGGCTGTTGAAGAGCAGCAATGCATTTCATTCCTTTTTTTTTTTTTGAGCCACAATCAACATATTGATTACTTTACCTCCAACTTTCTTCTAAAAACCTCTCCCCTGAGGTAGTAGTAAAATATTTAAAGTGATCTAACTCTGTAATTATAGCAGGGAGCTTTACAAGTATAAATGAAACCTTACATATGGAAAAATGGGAAACCAGGACTGTGGGAGCAGCAGTTATTTCACATTCACTGTTTCGCTCTCTTACTCACACACACAGACACACACAAACACAACCCTCACACAGTTTCTGTCAGTTTACTGATTTTGTAATTCAAATTAAGGATGAGTTGGCACTCAACAAGCTCTGTATATCGCAGCAGCCATGATGCCACAGTGTCCATCATTCCCTGGGATTCTCTACCACAGACCATAATTTACAATCAGGATTAAGACAGACGTGTATAATACAGTGTCTCCCCTGAGGAGACAGTTGGAATATAATGTACTTCTATTGTAAATGTGCTTAAAATAATAGTACATTCTCTTCCAGCTGTCTCTTATTGTAATTCTAGTCTCCTTTTGTAAGTCTTTGGAAAAAAAAACAAGATATTGCACAACATGCCAGGTGGTGATGTCACATCAAAAGCAAAGTTTAATGTATGAAGCTTACAATGCACCAAGTTGTCTTTCTAAACAAATCTTTAAATGTGGAAGTACTCACAATGATAATGATTCACTTTTCATTAATCATTAGGCCATATCTTTGCAGCTAATAGCCCAAATATTTTAACAGTGAGTCGATGAACAAGGTGGTAGAACTAAAGTATTTGGTGTCATATCTGTGGCAGATTTTGTTTTTGTTTTGAAGATGGGACTGCAGCTGCACTTCAGAGTCCCTCTTAAAAACACAGCAGGTTTTGTGTGGTTTGGAAAAATAGTTAATAAGATGTGATTTGGTGTCAGGCCACATCTATTTTTTTCCCCTTTTCCAAAATTGTGGAAAGTTGCTCAAAAATTGAAAGCAAGAAAATGATTGGGCCATAGGCAAGTTTGTTCCATCCAGAAAATGTATCAAGTTTTGGGTAAATGGGTGTGAGCATGTGACAGTTAAGGTATTTGGGTGTAAAACATTTTCCTCTTTGTTGTGTTCTATTGCATCTATTGCTTGCTTGTTAAAGTTGATATTGAGCGACACAAATAAACTTGCTATGCTGACAACAAAATTAAGCTTTGTAGCCCTATTTTACACAAATGAGTGTTTATTTGTGTCTGCTAAAAAAATATGTTTATACAGGAGTAAATCATTTACCAATTATGTTGTGGTGACAGACACAGACACAGTCATTATGTTCACAGGCAGCTCTGTTTTTTATGAGTCAAAGAAGTGCATTTATGTACCACATCAGAGTCGCAGGGTTAGGATGGACTGTGGATTTACAAAATGCAGGGCTTTGACCCCAAAGTTTTGTTAGGTTTAGGTAATAGTAGAATTTTGGTTAAGTATTGGGAACATATTGTACTGTATTCACTACAGATGAATTATGTTGCAAGATTAGATATTTTGACAGAAAAAAACCCTAAACAAAATAACAACATTGTCAGTGGACATTTATCTCAATATCAGTGTTTTGTCTGTTTTGCCAAATACATTAAATTAAAAATTTTCTCATTATGTTAATAGAAACATAAACTATTTGCCATTACGTTTCCTTAAAAATGTATTTGTTGTAAGTTTTATGTAAATGTAATTTTGTTACTGTCCAAATTACACCCAAAGTAAATTGAAAGCTGCTCTTGAACCATTTGGAGCATATACATACATGGTCTTGGTCTGCTCTCCAGCAGTCAGAATTACACATTGAATTACGAGATTATTATTTGAGCCTGATTTTTCTTTTGTGGGGTAAAAATATGCCTGCAGATAACTAAAACTGTGACTAATTAGTTAGCACACAACACAATGAGAGCACAGCATTTAGCTGTATTTAGTCCCAGTTCAAATGTGATAACTATACCACAGAAAGTGAATATTTACACATTTTTCTGAGGGTATTCCCAGCCATTTAGTAAAAAAAAAAAAAAGCCGTCAGGAAACCCCAAGAACCCCCTGTTTACCCCTGAATACCTGAAGCATAAATTCAGTATAGTGCTCTTTCCTTTGTTGAAAATTAAGTTTAAAGACATCAAAACAAGTGCTGTGGTGGAAAAAACTGCTACATATAAGAAGCAACTGGCAACAAAAGTACCTAAATTTGCCTAATTTCCATATTCTGGCTTATTTTATATATAAAACCTGTATATTGTCATTTGGGGGAATTCCTTGGCTATGCAAATCATCAGAAATCTGCACAATCTGTCCCAACTGGCTCTGTCTTTAAATGGGGGAAGAGAGGCCGAGTCTTCATTTCAACTTGGACTCTCATCGGCTGCTGTGGACCCTAGACAGGGTATGGGAGCTCCTATTGACTTAACAGAGGTGTCAATCAAAAGGTTAGGCTGCAGCAGAGAGGTTGAGGTGCTGCAGTGGCACCAGAACAGCATGCTGGTACAGAGAGTGACGATGGAAGTGGAGTACAGTACGTGTGGTTTATCCATGGAAATCATGTGTTTTGGACTGAATATATCCCTGAATTGAATTGACTGGATCTCTGCAACAGTTTTTGTTGGTTTTGTTCAACACTTGGCTGAATGGAAAAGTCTGAAAGACAAGTCACCTCACTACTGAATTTGATTGTTCGCTGGATTGTCATGCTACTGTTGTGACTGTATCTGGACATGTTTGGCATCAATGAATCACAATAATCTCAGCTCTCTAACAGCGTTTATATGAATATATGTTTACACAGTAGTTGTTTATTTTGGCAAAGATAAGCGGAACATCTTATGGCTGGTTTTGTGGATTTTGAGGGTATTTATGGGATTTAACAGACCTTGATGGAATAAAAGCAGTGTTTGTTTTGAATATTATTGATCTTTGGGGTCATTGTTGAGTTTTAAAAATGTTGGTAGCCCAGATTTTTTTTTTTTTTTTTGCATTTTTTAGCATTGCACTTGCTTGTTTGTGGTGCTGATGTCCTTGTTGCTGTGACTATCTGCATGGCTGGCATCAGATCAGTGGAAACACAAGAATTTAAGCTTTCTACTGGTGTGTTGCATGACTATACATGTTTACACAGTAATCTTAAAGTTTTAAATTGCACTGTGTAGTGCACTGTGTAGTGTTGATTAACAGGTTTTTGGTGGAGTATTTTGCTTTGAGGACCAAAGCATTGTTAGCCACTAATTTTACTGTATGACATGCTGTCACTCACTACAGGTTTTGCTTCGCCAAATTTATCCACAAGCTTAATAAATCTCATCTTTACCCTCTCTTGTAATTCTTTCATATTTATTATTTATTATCATATCATCATTATATTTCTTACCATACAATGTATTCAAACAGTACATACAACAGTTAACAATGGCATGTCATACGCAATTCAACTCAGTAAAATGTCGATAATTTAGTTTGTATTGCTGCTATTGAGGCCAGCATGTCAGTATAAGTCAATTTAATGCAATGCCACTTCCACCAAAAGAAAGAAAAACACAGTGGAGAGAAATGTTTCTCTGAGCAATGTTGTTGTGAAACATGCAATCATGAACACTGTCATGGAGCAGGAGAAGTGCTATGAGGTCTGCATCCATTGCCTTTGGGATTGTGAGGAGACATCACTCCAAACTAAATGTGGCAGCTCAGATAGATGTTGATTTATGGTGCCCCTCTTGCCCTCTGCACCCCTATCTGTCTTCACCATCAGGCTGCATTTGCAAAGTTTGTACTCAATATCAAGTGCCAACCACCCATACAGTCTTTTTTTTCACTGAGTCAAGTGCACAGGGTTGAGGGTCGCAGCAGTTATAGATACCAGATAACACAGCAGTGGACCTCATAATAATGTTTCGGGAGTTTGAACATTCAAGTTTTTTTTTTGCATAATCAACTTTCCACCTAAATACAGCTGTTTCGTTGTGTGTTTATTTACAGGTACGGTGCATATTTTGTGTTCAGTGATGGTGCCTATTTCTTGTCCATCTTGTCAGAATCAAGACTCGTTGTTCAACCATCAACCTACCACCCACCTATGCTGGGCATATGAAAAAAAAAAAACCTTCCTCTGTGCTGAAGCCAGCTGAGAAATTGATTAATAGGGCAGACAGAAGAGGCAGAGGTAGACATGTGAGAGTTGAAATGCGCTGCATGAAATTACACTTTTTCTCTTTTCTACTTGTTTTCTCTTGTAATTTTTAAGCAATTAGTAAAATGTTACAGACTGCAGTCTAACAGCATGATGCAGCTTTGGCTTTATAGGGGGTATGAACTGATGTCACCATCCATATGTGGAAGCTGTCAAGGTCCTCACCTGAGGGTTATCCAACCAAGCACATGTTTTTTTGTGTGAAACCGGTAATAAAATACTTAACAAATGTGTTCACGGACAATGCATTCTGTTCCCATTCCCAACTTGTCAAATACAGATTTATTGTCACCACCTCATGGCAACTCATACAGACATGCATGGTACTCATCTGCAGCTGTAGGAGACACCCTGGGTTTTCAATGTAGTGTAAAGAGGGAGAAGTCTGCGTCTGGAGGAGGTGGGGTGGATTAATGGCTTAAACAAACAGGACTTTCATCCAGAAGACGTGGAAAACGCAAAAGTTAAAAGTTGTGAGGTGCATGATTTTTCGTCACATGATTTGTCATACAGCTTCACGATCTTCTAGCTTCAGGACTTTTTGCATGAAAACCAGTTCTTTTATTTCAGGATCCATTCAATATCAACTTAAACTGAACTGAAGATGGCGAGGCCTGAGCCCGGGGACCTGCTAACTGCTAGCCTGCTACTCTGTAAACTACCCCACCTCCCAGCCTTTTCTCTGTTATTGAAAGCCAGTACAGTTTTTCCTTCTTCTCTCCAGAAAAATCCTAAGACTTGACTAGTTTCTAACACTATTCAGGTAACCGTTTCACAACATTAACCATTTGTTAAAAAGTCTTTCTGGCTGCATCTCATACAGCCTCTAAATGGTAGGCTACCTTGTGCATCAGTATTAGATGCCGAGATGCTGTGATAAAACATCGGTATGTGACAAGTTGGTTTGGGATCAGACATACAGTATCCATACAGTACACCAACTATGTTTAAAAGGTTAAGTTTAAATATTTCCAGATACCTCAAACATTTGCAGGCAAAACATAATGCAGCATGTTCAGGATTTTTTTGGACCAGTCAATGTTTTTTGAACCAAGACATGAACTCTTTCCTCTTTACCTCACATTGTGTAAATTTATGATTTTTTTTTTTTTTTTTACCACTTCTTCTTCTTTCTACTACTTGAGATTTAATTCTGGCCACAACATGGTTTCCAATCCTTTACTCATGTTTCACAAACTAATTTATTTCTCTGGTTTCCTGAGAGGAGACAAATACATGGTGGGTGTCTGCTGAGGTGAATGCAGTATAGATTTCAGGGCAAAAGCCCCAGGCAGGCAGCTGAAGTTGAGATTTTACTTTTTGTAATTTCCTGAGCAAAGACACATCTCCTGGTAAATTTCCGTTATTGATCTATATTTGCCTACAGAAACAGAGACAAGGTCAACATGGAGTTCCTGTTTTTACCCAACTTCCGCTGCAACAGCACATGTACCAAATACATGTTCCTACTAAATTGCTATTCAAGTCACTGATTGGCTGTCAAGAGGGGTCCCCCCTTTAAGCAATGGAAGTCACACATAATCTTCTTTTACAATGGTGATTCTGTCAAAAGAGATTACAGGGAAAGGAAGAGTGCTATTTTTTCTGGAAACAAATAATTAATGGTGTGAATCTGGGTGTTCTGCAAGGTTTTAGATTAGCAATGGTGGGAGTACTGTAGTGGCACCAGTGTAAAATCTCACCTCTGCTGCCAAATATATCAACATCAGCCCTCCCTCCCTCCATGCAAACCACTTTTGCTCCTAGCATAGCCTTGGCAGCCAAAACATTGCATGGTGGAATACTGAAGACAGATAAAATGAATACCATCTGTGTTTTTTTAACTGTGGAATGCTTTCAAGTTTTACTTTATAGTGTTTTGCAAGGATTTAATAAAGCCTAACCCAAAATGTCCTTTGTGTTTGGGCCAATCATTGTTAGTTTCCAGTCAACAAGAAACTCGTGAAGTCACAGAAAAATGCACAGAAAAATGTATCCTGTAAAGCTAGCTGCAATTTTTTTTTTCACCAAAAGCAATCAAACAAGTTGAAAAATTCATTCCCTCTCACACAAATGAGAAAGTCCAATTTATAAACTATAAAAAACACCCATCCTCAATACAGGACCTCCACCCACAGAGAAATACTTTTGTACATCGAACAAATAAAAGTAGTATGAAGATAAGGAATTTGGCTTTGAAATCATTTCCCTGCATGATGCACTGTTTTTGGCATTCTTTTCCAGTCAAATTAGAGGGGAGACATGTAGTATGTTGTGCTGACAGATGGAAAAAAAACAGATTTGGACAAGGAAACCAAGAAAACACCACAGACCACCCAAAGTTTCACTTGTGACCTTCAGAGTGTATAAAGAATGGAATGAAAGAGCCCCTGCAAAATGCATATTATACACTTCATTATTTTAATTTAATTTTTTATAATTGTGGTTTTCTTGCTACAGCTATTACTGAAAAGGTCAGTGCCGCCTGTATTTTCTCAGGAGACTCAGATCTTTCAACGTCTGCAGAACCATGCTGCAGATGTTCTATCACTGGTGGTGATATGGTGTCCAGCGTCATCTTCTACACTGTAGTGTGCTGGGGCAGCAGACTGAAGGGAGCTGACGCTAACAGACTCAATAAGCTCATCAGGAAGGCTTGTTCTGTCCTGGGAGTAGAACTGGTGTCATTAGTGGAGGTGTCAGAGAGGAGGATGCTGAGGAAGCTGCTCAGTATCATGGACAACACCTCTCACCCCCTGCACTCCACACTAGAGTCCTATCAGAGCACCTTCAGCCGTAGACTGAGACCACCGAGGAGCACCACAGAACGCCACAGGAGGTCTTTTCTACCTGTGGCTATCAAACTATATAACTCCTCCCCTTTCTGCAGGAAGGAAATCTGACACAACAGACTGAGAATAATAACACCAATATTATGTTCAGTATTACCTTTAACAATTATGGGTGATATAATGTTCATTCTCATGTGCACTTTTAGGTCACGTCACTTCATTATCATGTGCAATAGTACATTTATTATTCTTAAACCATGTACAATACTACTTTCAACATCATGGGCTAAATTATTTTTTACATCATCATGTGCAATATTCAGTATATTCAATCAGTATCATGGGCTATATTAAGTTCAATATCATGTATAATATATTTCTCTATTACATCATGTAATGTCATGTTTTTATACAATGTGCAATATTTTCACTGTCATGTGCAATATTATTTTTCACTTTTCATTGGTACTGGTATTCTATCAAGCACTGTTTATTTGCAAACTACTCATTAGACACTTATTTTTATACTTTGCTGTATTGTTGTTATCTGTATATTGTTACTGTAATTTTGGAGCTATCTGGCACAAGAATTTCCTTCGGGATTAATAAAGTTCTATCTTATCCTGTCTTGTCTTGTCTTTCCATGCTGTGACTGCACCAGACAGTTATCAGTAAGGTGGCATGGGGTTTTCACAGGTGGGCACTTACATGGTGTGTATATGCATTCTAATGCAATGTGCAAACAGCACAAAGGTTGCGATAATAAATGGACATTCACCTGCATCGCAACACTTCAGGAACACTTAAAGCCAACAGCACAAAATGTTTAAATCACCACTAGCCTAAAATAATCATAAAATAGTTTTATGCAATTGCATTTTTCCTGGCTCCACAGTATCATAACAGTCCAATGATTGCCATACGAGAAAGTAGCTATTAGCCCTCATTTCATTTTTTATGCCAAAAGTGATTGTCTTTTGCACCCCCTCTCATATGTAAAAAAGAAAGTCCCTTAATTTGCTGACCTTGGCTAACGTTAGCAATGCTAGCAGCAACAGTCTGCTTTCCTTGTAGGTTAACTTCCACATGCCTGAGTTGAATGTAGTGACAAATTATGGCGAGTGGTGGGAGGCTGCATAACTTCTTAGATGCAACAGTTAACCACCGCTGTAAGCCTACATTTATAATATATTACTTATAAGTTTAACTTTGAATTTATTTACACATTTTAATTGTTTGTCAATGCATGTTTATCACCGTCAAAGTTTATTTTGGGGGACATAAAAGCTCATTTGGACAGTGCCATCCAATGCGCACCAATGTTGGCACCACTTCCATGTACAATACAAGCAGTACAAAAAAAAAAAAATCATATATGTAATGTGGTGTTTATATGTTTTCCATTTTCCATTTTCAAATGACAAATGACAGCTCTTAGTTTTAACAGGCAAATTCACTTTTTCAACAACAGGGAATTCAACACTCCTTAGAGAAATTAGTATTAGCAGATTGTGAATTAATTTCATTTTTGTGGAACCAAACTGAAGTTATAATTGGATTTCTTTTCTTTTCCTTTCTTATCTTGGAGTTATTCAAATATTATTTTCAACATTTCTTTCTTAGTTACTTGGCTATCAGAAACAGGCTCTCTGGCATTGTCAGCAGGTGCTCGAAAATCACTGGATTACCTCAAAGAAATCTCAAACAGCTGTACTCCCAGCAGGTTCCAAGTCAGACCCAGGCAATATTAAATGAGTCCCATAAACCACACAATGAATTGAACAACCTCCAATTAGAAGGATTCTCTCTGGTAAGCATATGAAGGACAAATTAGAGAACAAATACCTTGTTACCAGAAACAATGGACATTTTCAATGTTGGTATTACATTTTACTGCAGTTGTATTGGCTAAATATTGTGTCTAAATGTTCTCTTAACTTCTACTTCAAAGCATTGCTTCCGACAATAAAATCAAACGTTGGTTTGTAACAGTGTGTTGCGGTAATTAACCACCATGCTGTGTCTGTGTTCTCTGCTTCCCTGAATGTCTTCACTCTTCTGTGAAGCACCGTGGCCTGTGTGCGCCCTCCCAGCAGGTGGCCATGTGTCCTGCCTCTGTTATCTCTGTAGTTATTCATGGCAGCAGGTGCTCTCTCTGACATTTGTGGGGCGGGTCTTCAGCCTTTGTCTTCCAAGCCCTGGGGGAGTGCAGCAACCATGACTTCACTGCACCTGATCCCCTGTATGGCATATGCATTGGTCCATTACTCTCCCAACCTCCCCCTGGTGTCACTGCACCAGTACAGTGCAGGACACTGATTATGTAAACTGGAGGCTGGGACCATTAGCATGCAGAGTAGCATAGGAACTCCTTCTATATTTTCATATGAAAGAAACTTTCTGGAACAAAGTTCAACATCAGAGTCCTAGATTAATGTAATTTCTGCTTTGATGTTTATGCTCAGCATTCCTTGGAGACAAACTGGGCGGTGGAGGAAGAAGGGGCTCTGGAGACAAGAGCTATTTGATTTATCCCACCACTTAGCGCAGCATTTCATTAATACACCATAAATGACTTGGGACTTTTGTCCAGACTTTCACCAGTAAACAGATATTGTCTCATATTGTATACCTGTGCATAAAAACCAGGCATTGGAGTGAGTAATGATTATATATCATCTGCATGAACTGTATTCATAATAATAAAAGAACATCTGTGTGTGTGAATGCATTTCTCTGCCTATATATACATGGCGTGCTTTGATCACAAGTGGTGAGTCATTGCTTATCTGACAGCTGAGTATTGTACTTAAAGAACTGCTTGGATGAACAGTTATTTGCTCAACGCGGCAACATCCATACAGATGTCGGACTGTTATTGTTCCACCCAGTTTACACTTTTAGAAAGTGCTACATACAGAAGAAAAATAAAAATGCATACTTTTTTTTCCAATGCAACTGTACTGGGGATTTACCAAATATCTCATTTCCAGCATGCTGCTCTTTCATTTCCTACATTTTATAATCAGTGCATCAGTCTTTGAGTCAGTCATCAGTCCACATATCCAAAATGGTAACATGTAATTTATACAGCTAACATTTCAGAGTGAAACTTGATGTGAGGACTATTAAATTACATTTAGGAGTCCGTTTTAAACAAATTTGAAAGCTAGATATACAACATTTCTGCACTAAAATGTCTAACAATGCTTATATTATGCCAAATTTTTACAGCAAAGTTGACAAATCCATATATTATTCAAGGTAACAATGCGTTCCCTGTTAGCCATTGCTAGTTGCTATAACTTGCGGGAAAACACGTTGGACATGTCAGAGAGTGAGGAAGGAAGTCAGTGAATGTGACTAAGCATAAGATGAATTAAACCTCTAATATCACCTTGTTCATGAACATGACTTCTGCCTGAGTTATGTCAGATTTTCATGGCTATGGTGGCTATTTGGCAGGAAGTGGCTATGATGGCTGTTTGGCCCTAGTGGCAGGAATATTGTATGCTTAATGACTGTTTTTCTTTGTTTTTTAAAAAAAAAAGGTTTTTGTTGTGTACCTCTTGTGAAATCAACTGTGGCATGAAGGATCATATGTTATGTATGGTATAATTCTTATCGTAGAGAAGCCATACTTTGATGATGGTCTGTAGGGACCGGGTGGTGATGATGGTCTGCAGGGATATTAAACTGACTGATATATTGATGGAAAGACTCATGCTAATTCCACATAAAATCAAGAGCAGTGTGCAGGAATCTTATCTTTAAGGAACTCCTTCAAAAAACATGAGCAGATGGACACACCACACAAAATATGGTATTTGATGTTGTGTTTTATAACTGGCTTCAGCAACTCACAACTTCTAAATAATATCTGTACAAACAAACTTTAATTAGATTAACTACAGTCTTTTTATATGATAAAATATTACAAAGAACTGAAAACTGGAGCATTACTTATGTGATATTCAGTCAAACACCAAAGGTCTAGTTCTGGATAATGCTCTGATCTAAGCTGCCAAACAGAATCAGGAGGAATCACTTTTGTACTTGTGTTTAAAGCTGTATTAAATGATTTGTTTTGCCACGTGGGGGCAACGGGAATAAGACACCACTGACATCATTATCACCTTTTATATTCATATGAAAAACTTAGCAAACATTTGCATGTTTACACATCCAGCAGTTACCATTGAGACCAGTGCTGCTGGTGAAAATGGTCTGCAATCCAAATGTTGTGTAGTTCATAAACCCTATCTTTGCCCCATGCAACCAGAATAGCAGTGGATTTTTTTCTGCTTTGACATCATAGTTACACTTGGCTAAGAATATGGACTCAGTACACTTTAAGCTGGGAAAGAAAAAGCAAAGTTCATTACTTGCTAACTTTCTCCTCACTTCTAAAAAGCTGTGTCAGAATAACAACAAAAATGTAGCAGACACAACCAGAGCTAACGCTGGTGCCTCTGCAGCTACATGCACAGGCAAGTTGGAGCCTCTTCCTATCCAGTGACAGAACCAAGTCAAGCTGAATCTGACAGCTCCTTTCAGAGAGACAGAGGTAAGGTAGTGGCTGCTAGTGTAAGTGACCTACAAAGTGAGTACAGTGCAGTTGATTGCCTTGGCTTATATCCATGAAATCTTGTATTCTGTGTATTGAGCATGAGGTACCTTATTGTCACCAGGTATTATGCACTCTGGTTTTGTTTCTGTCCATGTGGTATGGGAATGTTAAAGGGATACTTCACCCGAAAATGAAAATTCTACAAGGTCGGGTTTAGTTTTTTAGTCCAAAACAAACAAACAAACAAAAAAACACTAAAAAACTAAACACCTCACTCAATTATTCATATCGACCTAAATGCTTAATAAAGCAAACATTTAACAGGATAGGAAAAAACATAAATACATTTTATTTAGTTCTTGCGTGTTAAGACCTGTCCATTTGGGTCTGATAGTGGATCCTAAAGAATCAGCTTCTGTGAAACGAGAGAAATAATTTTGTTGTATACAGGTACCTGCCTATGACTGATAAACTATTTTAGCACTAAACTGTAATACTGCGATAAGAAGATATTGATGCCCGTAAAGATAATATAGTCACTTCTCACAGAATCTCAACACAAAACAGGAAAAGGACCAGCCAATGGAGATTTCACTCTCGCTTGCAGCTTAACTCAGCTTCTTTTCAAACTAACTTATAGTCCTTATCTGCTCTATGCCACATTCCATCCCTCTTATTCCTTCCCATATCCCTCTTCTCGCTTCAGCTGATCCAGCATCTCAGCATTCCCCCTCCTTCTGTCCGTTCACCTCCATCCCTCCATACCCTGTCCCTCCATCCATGCCAGCTTCTCTGACACCCTGCATTACTCTAGCAGCAATAGGCACTGGTGTTGGACGGCTTCCCAGTGCCGGACGTCCTCCAAGGGGAGAGTCAGTGTGTCACAGCAGATTAATGCCTTGCTCGCTGACTGATCAACTCCCGCTGGTCTGGAACCTACTGTCTACTGTGGCGTGGCCCAGATAGGGAGGTGATGCTATCCCGACTCATTGCCACTCAGGTGGTCTTGCCTGGGAAACTGTGATCCATACATTTAATCTTCCAGACAGTGTCACATCGGAGCACTGGGATGCTGTTGTGAAAAATGCTTTGACAGGTCTGCGAGCAGGGAAGAGTAGTGAGTAGGAGGTAATCAAGCTAAGTGGCTGTTTATGAAGAAAGAAAATGGTGAGGTCACTACTTGTGTGATTTAACTGCAAATTCAACATAAACATTGTGTGTTTAGTGTATGTGTGTGAATGACTTAAAGAAATATATCCTGCCTCTAAGCTCCGAGTCGCAGTTTATTGTACAGCACACTGGCATAACAAGCTGTAGTTTGTATCACTTTAGACAAACGCTAAAAATAATGTGCTCTTTATTAGACATTAAGCAAACACAACTATAGTCTAATTAAACACCAAACAGTACACTAATAAGATATAAAAAGGCATACTTTATATCAAATTAGATAAAAACTAGAAATAATATGTTCTATATTAGGCAGTATCTGACTCTCTATAAGATCATTATTAGACTTCATTAGAGGGCAATTAGGGAAGCATTACAACAGAGCTGTACTGTAACCTGAAGTATATCATTT
>JAJHUR010091515.1:0-18789 GCA_027495735.1 Lutjanus campechanus
ATCTAGCTTCTATTTTGTATTCTTCTTTTATTTTAGTTAAATATACCTCTATTATCATTCTATACTCATCTGTATTCTTGTCAGTACAGTCAGATTTCTCAGTGAACACTTCTAGTTGTGGCCTATGTTCATCACTATAAGTCAGGTCTTTGATTCTTTTGTTGTGTACTGTGAATGTACTGTCCATATTGTTTGTTGTCTGTATGAGTGGATTTGGTGGCAAATTAGTTTCTCCACTGGGGCTAAATAAAGCTGTGTAATCTAATCCAACTGGCTGATTACTGCTGATGACTTGTCTATCTTATCTTATCTTAATCATGTCTAATCATACTGTATCATAATCTTATTGCATCATAACATATTGTAAACTTATCTAATCTTAGCAGATTGTAATTATATCTAATTGTATTGTATCTTATCATATTATGATCTTATCTTTCCTTATCTTAAGGAATAGAATCTTATCATAATCTTATCATATTGTAATCTTATCAAACCATTTGTAACCATGTCTAATCGTATCTCATCAGACCGTATCGTATATTGTGTATCGTTTCATTTAGTTTATATCCTATCTTATATTAAATGCAGTCTCCTTCTATCTTCACTTTTCTATACATAAAGGCTGTAAAACTTTTCAAACAGCAGAAATTAAGGAAAAATGTTTAAATGCAGAAACTGGTTCATACCATTGGGCCAGCTGGTCCTCTTGGTCCTACAACCTGAGCAAGCAAAGGAAAGAAAAAAGAGAAAAGAAAAGATGTCAGTTATCTTTTATAAAACATCTTTTAAGTCATGTATATGTAGTATATGAACGCAGGTTGCAGTTCACAACTCCAACACTACTGAAGCTTACATTCACCAGATGTATTTACACACGTGACGTTATGGTCTCCTTGCACTCAGAGGGTGGAAACATTATCTTCCTCCCATCAGAGCAGGCTTGTTAATTGCTAATCTCTTCGGGCACAGCATTATAAGAAACATACAATAAACAATGCCTTCTTATTTCCTGCCGTGAACTTGTATTCCCTCAGAGGGGTAAAGCACTTCCAGGTGCAGCTCTGCAGCAGCAGCAGGGAGTTTACTCTCCCTCTTTCTCCTTCTTCACGGGCCTATAAGGATCTTTATGGAGGATTGTATGGAGGCCTTATTGTGCTTGGCTGTCCTCCTGACGAGTGGGCTAACAGACCTGCTTCCTCACTCTCTGACTCACCCATTTCTTTCTTTCTTTGACGGTGTTTTTAATACTAAATTATTCTAGTTACTTCTCTAATTACTAACAACTATTCTTACCCATGTCTGCAGCCAAGGATAATGTGCTAAAAACAGGGGTGGAATGTAAATAAGTACATTTACTAAAGTAAGGTATTTCAGTAGAAATTTTTAACGTGACTACTTTCATTTCATGCTACTTGATACTTCTACTCCTGTACATTTATTTGACAGCTTTTGGTAAGCTACTTTGCAGATTTGTTCAATTTTACATACAGAACACATGATGAGTTTATAAAATGTGATGCACTAGTATAGATTAAACTGGCCAACACTATTTAAAATGCTTAGAATTAACATACACATCAATGCATCAGTAATAATAATCCAATAACATAATATATAATTTATTAATAGTCAGGGTCCATTTTTGTGATTAGTACTTTTACTACTGATACTTTAAGTACATTTTACTAACAACAGTATGATAGTACCCTTCTACCAAGCATGATATTGTGAATCATGCTAATTTTATGTCATTGTTACAGGTCCAAATGAGTGCACAGGATACTAAAAGACAATACCCTACCCAGCCACAGCCTTTGACCCTGCTGCCCTCTGGCAAGAGATACAGAGGTATCCACTGCCATGTCACTACAGAGACTACAGAGCAGCTTCTTCTCTCAGGCTCATCCTGCTTAATTCACCATCACCACAATGCAAAGTAGTTTGTTTTTTGTTTTTTCTATGAGTAGCAAAGAGGGAACTACATTGACATTTTGCTACAACCCTGCTGGATAAAGACAAAGAAGTTGATCTTGCATCTTGTAATACTTCCATACTTTCACTTTTCAGTGCAGATTTAAGTAAAGCATACGATTGCTTCATAAGGAGTTGTAAGTTGGGATTTTAAACTCTAAAACAGTTCACAAACGAAAAGAATAGTAGAATAGTAAGTTGTGTTCTCAGTGCTGTGGGGGTGTTGACTTACATCGGTAATGTCTCCGGGTTCGCCTTTCTGACCCTGATGTTGAAAAGATAAAGCATGAAAAAACACCAATTAGGTTTAGAACAACAAGATTTTTTTTTAACAGTTATCTGCCTTCTCTCACACATATTGTGTCACCCTGCCCCTAAGAAACAATAAGAGAAACACAACCAATAGACAATTAGCAACTTTGAGGAAAATGGTCAGCAGAAAAATGTTGAGATTAAGTTTCCCAGACAGTATAATTAGACATAAATATAACACACAGTGTCAAGGAGGAAATAATAATCATCCATCTGGAGACGCTCTTTCATATCAAAGTCTCATCTAAATCCATAAACTACAGGTCCTGCAGCACTGATATTAAATTGATAAAGGTTTAATTGCAGGTGCTGGAGAGCTTAATTTCACACACACACACGCAGTATTATGATGATACACACACATAGAGCATCTTAACGTTCTTTAGTGTCTCACCTTAGCTCCAGGTACTCCTGTTATGTGGTCAAGTGGGTTGGAGGGGAGAAACAGACCACAGTTAGTGAATGGCTTACAAACAGTCCATGAGGGTTACACAGCATTTCCCGGAAAGTCTATTATGTCCTGAAGGCCGATTGTACTGTATGTTCCTAATTTAAACTATACTATAAAGACCACCACCAAATCACATTTGTGGCACCCAAACAGCCCATCAGGATTGAAAAAGTGTTGGTTGAATCACCATCTTAAAAGCTCAAAGTAGAAGCAAAGCAGCTGCAGATAAAAGGCGATAACAGAAAGCAAAAGGAATAGCCTGGAATAGCCTGCGTAAAGTTAATCTTTTCAGATAATAACATCTGATGGAGGCCATTTTAATATTTCAAAGCATTATAATAACCACTGTTTAGTAGCTATGTGGATAAATGATGAGTTTTAGGTAGGGCTGGATATCAATGAGGAATTACTGTCTAGATACAGTAGGTACAAGGTAGTACAAAGCATGTGCCTCCCTAAAGTAGTCTAAAATTTGCCAAATTTAGATTTAGATCAGGGACTATCCAATCTCAAACTAAGTAAACAAGATTATGAATCTTCAGTGCCAACTTTAAGTATCTGACAGTCCTCAGTAGTTGGTAATCTGGACACATTTCATTGAGGTTTGAAAGCCAGCCCTACTGTATTTGTAGGTGGTTGCTAACGTAAAATGATGCTGCACATGTTACATACTGTTTATTAAGCACTTAATTTAGCCTTGAATGGAGGATAAGTCAATTATAAAGCATTTTAATCCACAAGCATGCATTGCAAACAGCAGTGACACCTCTGATTTCATTCATGCTCCTCAACTGACTTTATTGATGTTTCCAGCGCTGACCAACCAGCTCCTTGTTTATCAGGAGGCGATGGCAGTTTCAAATGTGGTGAATAGCTCCTTCAAAAAGTCTCAGATCTGCAGAAATCCACAGAGAGGATATAGAGTCGAAATGCGAGGCCCTGTCTGCTTGACTGAGGTATTTCCTTAATGGCTCCCACATGTTTTCATGATACTCTGGGAAGGAGAGAGTATTCAAACAAGATGGGGCCAAGGTGAGCCAGCTATGGAAAAATGACGTTGAGGTAGCATTTCGCTGAAATCTGCTCAGATGTGTCACTGTTGTCCTTTATTTCTCATCATTTGTTTACTTTGGGGACAGAAAACCGTATTCAAATCAAAGGCTGACGTATAAGAAAGGACTGATTTAACAAATTAAAGTGAAAGAGGTGGCCAACCTTTGATTAATACCAAACTGTGTCATTTTCTCCCCCAAAAGAAACAACATGATCTCGTAGTAGAGTAATTTATTTATGAAAAGTGTGAGATAAATAAATTACGACCAATGGGTGGAGACGGGTCAGCAGCACAGATGGGGCAACACTCTCCGAATGGGATTTCAGGTTTGGGGCAGTCTTTTAGCTCCTCGCAGACAATTTCATCACACAGGACGGTTCCAGTGTCACACACACAGATGCGACAAGGCTCTGGTTTCCATACGTCCTTGTCGCTATAGCGCTGTCCATCTTGTATACAGCTAAAAACATCCTCCTCTGTGTGTCAGGTCATAGCAAGGGACATACAGGTAGAGGCCCAGGCAGGTAGAGGAGAGGTTGGGAGGAAAAAGGAGATTATGCATCAGGTATGAAAATGACAACAATTACTATGTTCATGTCATTATAGGGGTTCCCAAGCTTTTTCATGTCACAGACCCCCACAGTAGATGCACATTAGACCACAAATCCCCAAATTGGAGGGGATTTTGTCTCAAGGAACCCTTTCTGACTACATTTTTTTTCAAAGATTACAATCAATCAACCCTATTTCTTTCATTGTTGTCCCACCTTCCAAAAAAAATGTGACAAAAATTAAAATATTCTACACGTCCTTTTGCTTGGGACCCCTAGAACCCACTCAAGTAAAATAATCCCCAAACATAATATTTTTGTTAATAAGAACTTAATGTGGTATTTTATTGAGCTGGTTAGGATTAACTGTCTTACTCAGAGGCACTTCAGCGGGGCACGTGGCAACAGAGGGACTAAAACTGTGTTCACATACCTCAGGGCTTCAATTAATGGAAACTTTAATTATCAATTATCCTGCCAATTGTGGTCTTGATGAATCAATTAATCATTTTGGCTAGAAAATGCCAGAAAATAGTGAGAAATTCCCTTTATAATATCCCATAACCCAAAGTGATGTATTCAAACTACTTATTTTATTCAATAACAGTTTAAAAACCAAACATATCCAATTAAGTACTGCATGACAGGAAGGCAACAAATCCTCACATTTGAGAGGGTAGAACCAGAAAATATTGGACATTTTTGCCTCAGAAATGACAAAAAAAATAAACTGATTACCAAAATACTTGACCATTAACTTTTTTTTTGATCTACTAAACAATTAATTGTCTAAATCATTGTGGCCCTCGTCTTCATAAACCACAACTTCTGCTAGTTCAAATCCACCTGATGCACCTTTGTTGCATGTCTCTTCCCCTACATTTTCTGTCTGCCTCTCGACATTCAGGATGCAAGGTAACTTTTTTGTCCACTAGCCAAATAGCTGGTGAATGTGAATGTAATGTATGGTATGAATGTAGCAAATCTACCAGCCACTTGCATATTTTACCAGCAGTTGATCACTTTGTTACTTGTACACACTATATCAAATAAAGGCTAAAATGTCAGAAAAGTATCATGAAAAAAATCTTGTTCCATTACTCTATTTAGCAACCAAACACTGAGTCCAGTTATTAAATTAATTCACAAACATGCAACCTGTCCAGTAGCCACAGGGTGGCAGTGTAACACCACAGCACCACAGTGAAGCTGCAGTAACACCTGCAGGAAACCTCCAATAACTTCACAGGAGCTGGAGACCATGTGCCTAAATTCCTCAACAAGTTAAATATAGGGCGAGTTTACATTGCGGGAGACTCCCTAATTTACTGCACAGGAGACAGACTTTGCATTCAGTCTATGAAAAATGTTTGCATTTTTTTTCTCAGACCACAGCTGAACGTGATGGAGGAGGGGTTATGTTTCAATACAGGTACTGTACTTGGTCTAAATTACACCACTCAAGCAAAAGTAACAATGAACTTAGTAATTAACCGTATTCCTGTTCATTTTCCAGTCTGGCAGCTGAGTACAAAGTCAACAGAAGGCAAAACAGTTGCTCAAAGAAACGCTATGATTGGAGCCGCTGAACCTGGACCAAGGGGTGAAAGCAGCACCGAAAGAAAGGCCTCAGGGTCCGCGCTGCCGAGAGAGTGTGAGAGGAAAGGGCGCAAGTACAGTAGCTATATTTACCTTTGAGCGCTGCTTAAGTCTAGGTAACCTAACGGACCCCGGCAGCAATGAATGAGGTCTTTCTGGAAGGGGACAGAGTGGGCAATTCACAAACTATCGCCTTGTATAAACATGGGGCACATTTTTAAACCCCCATCTGGAAGCCATAGCTGTGTCAGATGCCAACTCAAACACATCAGAGAAAAGAAAATGGTCCGCTTTCGTGCCCATACCTTGCATTTTTTTTCATTTTTTTTTGACATTTAGTTTTACGGGCCTGGATGTACACCTGTCCTTTCACTGACTCAGATATGAAAGTTTCTCCTGATATGAGATACTCTGGGACAAGGGCTCCTCTGTGATAGAAAGCTGGCTTTTCGTCACTGAGGATAATTTGCAAGTCTCCTCTCCCATATGTTGGCAGCCATACTGTTTTCCAGAGGAGTAAAATGAACAATGAAAATCGTAAAGTGAACCCAGGTGGAGGACAGTCGAGTCAACTCTTTAGTAACTTTTAGACCTCAGCCCCTCTTCTACCTCTTTCTAATTAGATTTATGGCCTCTACGTGAGCGGTCAGTCAGTGGCCTCAAAATTGAGAGTTAAAGCAGTGACCCTTGTCCCCTCTGAGTGACTCTGGGCCATTGAGCCTGCTGTGCTGAGGTCACAATCAGACCTCTTTGCCACTTCAGCGTCTCCCAGAAAAATGCTGAAGAAAGAAGGGCTTGCATTATATCCAGGGGCCTATTTCTCTCAAAGGGTAACCTGAGACTTGCAATTGCTTTGGCCTGCATATTCCCCCTTTTTTCTCTTTCTTCGTGGAAAATACACCTTTTCTTTGCCTTAAAAGCTTGGTTTAAAAGCTTGACTTTTTGTATACCGAGAAGACTCTCTGAATTCCAATAATAAATTCCTCCGTCTTATATTTTTCCAATCACCTCTCTCTTGCACCTTGGCTCTGTGTCTCTCTCTGGGCTGACTGTCACAGCGTATGGGTAATCTTTTAAGCAGATGGAAACCCTGAAATCATATGGAACATTATTTCTGGCCCCAATCTGCTGGCGTACCTTCACTCTCAAATGCCTCTTGTGGATACTAAAATCAATAGTGATGATGAATAATCGCATTCCAGTTTTATTCAGAGACAGTAGAAAGTCTGCAGGTATGAAGGATAATATGAGGATCATTTGATTCTCAATGGAGTGAATATTAAAATAATCACTTAAAAAACACTTTTTCTGGAAATTTTGGTTATTAGCGCACCTTTCCGCCTCAACAAGCCAGGATTCGCCTGGATGCCCTCTGACAGCAATGGAATGTGAACACTTTTCACCAAAGGCCCTTGAGCCTGACCACCTTTCACTTTTTTTTTGCCCATCCCCTCCCCCCTCTCCCCCACTATATTAAGTGAATCTGCAGTTTAAAGGAGAGCCTGTCAAGGCCCCTAAAGCACCCACAGGTGTCCTGCAGCTTAACTTAGGGAAAGGAGGGGGGAGGCAGGGTAAAGCATTGGGCTCCAATGACAGGGATCAAAATCTGAACCTGAATGTGTGATTCTTCTAAACTTTATCTGGCCAGGATTTCTGCAGGTTTCAACAAGTTAGATTTAGAAGAAGAATTTCTAAGACCTTTATGCAATTTAAGTCCTATTTCACGTCCATACTGGCAAAAAAGTGCAAGCCCAGTCTGCATTAGTGGTTATTGGGTCAATGTTGGTTTAATTTTTTCCCAAACTTTAACAAACCCAAATCAGACTTAAGTTAATGCACCTTCATAAAAGTAATCTTAAATTCATAATTCAACCAAATTTAAGACCTGTCAAAGTCGTATTTGCCTGCAGAAACAATTTCCCACAATGTCAACTTCATGAGCATTAATAAACACTAAAAATAAAATGAAGTTAAATAACCAGTAACTCCACAGACGCAAGAAAACAAACAGTCTCTGCTCTTGTGCGTCTCATTTTGCGTAAACTTGCCTCATCTCTCCATCCATTGCATCTCTTTTACGCGCGTTCACAACTCTGATATGCCAAGTTTTTATCACACCTTCCAGATACAGTAAGATGAGCACTCTAGGAAAAGTTAAGGTCCCCCACTATCACCAATCAAATAACTTTTTCCGCAACAGAGAATCCAAACAATCCTGAAGTTTCTGTGCGTAAAAGGTGCAAATCACTCCAGGCATTAAAACAAGCTCTAAACTCTTCAAAGTTCGGGCTCTGTGCGTAAAGATGGACTTATTTCAGAGAGGGACACCTGCTCTCTTTATACACCTAATGATAACTTTATCTTTTCTTCATTAGAGCTCTTTGAGAGGAATAAAACTGTCACTTACGGTCGTCCTCCTGACATCTCACCACGGCTAATAGACAGACTTGGGTTGCTACAAGTAGCAGTACAGTCCTGGAATCCATAAAGCTCAACATGTCTAAATATTAGACATGCAGGGCCCTCACAGGAGAAAGAAGGGTGCGAAGCGAGCGGAGGCTTCTCTCAGGGTTTGGTGTGTGTGTCCCGGGTTTACAAAAGCCGAACCATTCGAAATTCACCCTTCCCAAAAAAACCGATGGAGGGAATCCAGCGGCAGGACCCGGACCTGCAGCAGAAACTCAGCACCGACCGCTTCAGGCCAGACGCTGTAGTTTTATGTCCCCGTTGCCTTCAATGAATCTTCGTATATTCCCAAATATCAGTCCGGCCCCTTACCCCCCGTCAGGCTGAAATCTGAGCCCCGTTTCCCTCCCATTCTGTCTCCCAGGTTCCATTATTCCAGTCCCAGACCACTCCTTTCCACACGTGCTGCTACTGAACCCAAAAAAACTTTTTCTCCCCCGTATAACTTTGGTGCCCTCCCCCTCCATCCTCCTGCCGTGTTCATCGAAAGCAGCACGGCGATGTCCGGATCGCTTCGTTGCGATAATTGAAGGAGCTTCTTCATTTGGTCATGTCTTAAATATCCTGTTGCAAGGGTGAGTGACATATTCTAACAAGTTCTGTGAGTTGACCCGAAAAATACCAAAAAAGGTGATATGTTACATCACAAATTGTTCTCAGGATGTGAAAATACAATAAAATGCAATAATGATGACACTGAGACTCAAGTACAAGGTACACGATAGGTACAAGGATAAGTTCTGAGCAAAAAAGACACAAAAAGCATCCTGAAGTCACATAAAACCTTTGAAATACATCCAGCATCCAGCATTCCTATAATGTTAAAATCTTTAGGGGAGACTGGGGATGGTTGCAACACTTTGTTTAAGTCACTCAGAGACTATTTGAGCTAGACCAACCAAGCCTTTAAATATGATCACTGTCAGGCAGAGACCTCACATCTCCATATTTCCCCTTTTTTATTATTTTTTTTATTTTTCATGAATCAACACTATTGGTCAAGCTATTAAAAAGAGTCACCAACAACGCAGTGTTCATTTAAACGGACAAAACCAGGGTTTTTTCATTTCCTGTTTGGACATACAGGGTTTCCACCTGACATTGATGATATTAAACTAACATCTGATTGCTAATTACACTTACCATTTAAAGATGATTACATATAACATATCGTTCACAATATTTATTCAAATGAAAGAAGTCACATATTACAACTGACCCCAATGCCGGGGACAGTTGCAACATAATCTGGGGTTGGTTGCAACATGGTAAAACACTCAGCTGAGAGCACATGAAAGCGCTTTGGAGGCGCACTGTTATTTCAGCTGAGACGCTCTGATTGCTATTATATGGAATATCAGTGGAAGGAACTTTTAATTTGTGTTTTGCAAGTACCTAATTTCCTACATAGTTTTTGTTATCAGCAAATAGAGAATGTAACAAGGTAGAGTAGCCCAATTGCTCTGGTCCTTCTTCTGAATGACGGTAAGGCTGCAGCTCGTGGTCAGAGATTTCAGATCGACCAGTCTGTGTGGTTTCATGAGCTTTTGTTGGTAAGGAAACATCTCAGTGAGCACCATTGTTTGGTTCAAGACCTGAAGATGGACAGCGCCGGTTCAAGAATTACAAGCAGGACACAGTTGCGCTAGTCTTTTTGTCCAGCCCCTCCTCCACTGTGATTAGACGGCTGGATAAAAAGTGACAGTGACAAGCCCGGCATTATATCCAAAGTGGAACATTTTTAAACTCTCAAAGACCACAAAAAATGCCAAATGGTCAGCACAGAATAGACACTCAGTGCCTCATCATGCTGCGGCATTTGTAGTACAGAGTAAATACATTGTTCTCCCGTTGGAAATGATTCATAAAATACTCAGGAGAGAACTTTAGTGGACACAGCCCTGAAATAAGCATAGTATTCTAGAAATATGCTTTTTTCTAAACAATAATGTTATACTATTATTTATTTGTACAATGATGATACAGATTTGTTTAATTATTTAGTAATATTTATTGAATTTTGTCTGTTTATTACAATAATGCAAAATGTGTTTTGAAATAATCCAGTATGAATACAGACTGAGGGTATTATTGATAAATACACACAATAATCCATCAGTTGTAAATTATATATTTATTAACATGTGTCAAGCTGTAAAATAACCGTTTTGATTGGTTTTAAAACTGAGAAAGCACAGAGTGATTTATGCTAAAGAAGGCAGGGTCAGCTGTTTCACCTGGTTTGTCCCCCGTGTTGTTTCTCTCCTTGATGTAATAATAAGCTGACTTGTTTGCATGAAGCTCAGACTCGAGTGGAGGCCATAAATTTGATCTAATGGTGGGCACAGTGACATTCCTGGGAGGATTGTGGGAAAACAAAGGATGACCCTGGCTGAGTTTGAGGGCTTACATGAATACAGACTGTCACACAGTGCTGACCAGATTCATTTTTTCCCTACATGGTGAGATGAACATCTGGACAGCTGCAGTAATGTTTCAGGGACAGTTGAATGGGGTACCTAACGGGGCAACAATCATCAGTTTTCTCTCAGTATCATCTCCGTTTCAGGACAGAATACATTGAAGAGATGCTGCTTTTGTTTCTTATTGTCTGTAGTTCGCCCGTTCCCATGGCAACCGGGTTTGTCGTGGCTTTGGTGTCAGATCAGATATGCCTATTAGAATTGAAAGTTACTCAAACTGTCTGCAGTTTGCTTACTTGCCCACTTTCAATCAGACAAATGATCCAACAGTGATGTTAAAGCTGCATATTGTGCCTACTTCATACATTTCTGTGTCTCAATGGCTGATAATGGGTGACAACGAATACGGAAAAAAGTGGGTAAAAAAAAAGACAGACAATAGACTCGAATGGATGTGTAAGATGTGTAATTAACTGTTCTCTGACTTATGTTGAAATTCACGTCCCCATTGCATGATATATTTTCCAGTCACTGAGGTCAAACAAGCACAAAAGAGGTTATATTCAGTTTATTATTGTTGGGTGTGTTTATTAATCCAGTGTGATACACTCTTTGGAATAAAAGACAGCGAGCACCAATGTTTCATTGGTATTGTGTAAAATTAGAGGGAAGGGTTTTTATTAGAAGAACTTTCTTTGGTTAAATTCCCAGTTTTGCAGTCATTTCAAATCCTACTGTGCATTTGAAAGGACTACAGCTGTAGACCAGCAGAATACAGTTCAGGCAAGTAAGCTTGAAATGACAAAAGTTTCTATATTGAACTGACAATGATTATTAAATTAATATGCACTTGCATCATAAACAGTAGCACATAGTGTAATATGATTTCATGAAGCTGGTGAAGCAAAAATAAATATTGTATAGGCTGCTCGTTGCTGGTCCAAATACTGGCTGACAAACTTTGGCTGTAATAGGTTTGGGGTTGCATACTCACCACAAAACATGAGTGTTTAATGCACAGTGGTCAGAACTGAACTGAACTGAACAGAACAGAACTATCCCTAATCCTACAGGGCTATCAACTTGTCAAGCTCAGTTCATAAATGATCCTAATATTAGTAAACACTGAACTGAACATTGCATCAAATGACAATGTGAGAACAGTGCGACACTGTGTAGTGGGTGTAAAGTGATAAACCTGCAGAAAAATTATCATACAGCTACCCTTGGCTTTACAGAGCCAAGTTTCAATTCATTGTTTATCTGTCAGGCTGCAACTTCACTGTTTTGGTTCACTCTCACTGCTGACATAGCATCGTTCTCAGTGGCAGGCAGCTGTTTTCAGTGGAAAAGCTGTAAAAACCCACTGAACACTACCTGCTCAGCACCAAATGGCAGAGAGACAGTTAGCAACTAGCTAGCGGTCCATTTAGCAGCAAAAGAGCCAGATATGCCCGGCAGGAGTTTGTGGAGACCAAAACAGAGCTAAAAGAGAGTGAATACTGATTTATATTCATCACTAGAAACACGACACCAAATGATGATGATAATATTGCTCCTCAACTTCTGCGTGTTTGTGTAAATAAGCAACTCTTTGCTAAGAGGTTCACAAGGTGATCAAGGTTATGAGACATCAGTGTTGTGTTCAGTTATTGCAGCTTCTAGTACACTACTTGAGTAAATTCATGGTAAGGCAGCTGGATTCAGGAGATCACGAGGTCTCAAGATCATGCAAGAATCTGTCTGGCCAGACTCAGGGTTGTGTCCTTTTAGCGAGGCACGTGCACAAATAGATCCCAGGTGGTGCTCAAACACCTGCCCTTTTGGCTCATGACTAAGTAAATGCCAATTTATTATTGCTAATTTCATATTTTAATTTGGCCCATATTGCATCATTTCTCAATTAAAAGCATGTTAAAATGCCCGACAACTGCATTTGAGTCCAAATTCTGCAAGACAGCACAAACTCCTTCCCCTCCCTCTTTGACTTCTGTCACCGCCACAACAGTTTACACACACACAAATCCCGCACCCTGCAGATTATTAAACATCTGCACGATTGTCGGCATTGAAATAAACAAATATGTAAATAAGTAAAAGATGTGCTGTTATGTGTAACTACTTTTTGTAAAAAATCATGAGAGGAATTCCCTTTATTTGCTTGACTACCCCCAAAATGTCTGTGCACATCCCTGCTTGTGGTAGAATCGCAGTGTTTCGGACCAGTTGGCATCCTAGTGGAAGTACTCACAGATAGGGGCAGGGCATAGGTGTGACAACAGTGAGAGAAGCAATAGAAAACAATAATGGTGGCTCCTACAGAGGTTAGTGTAGATGTTGGTACATCAGTTACCAGAACTGGAGAGTATTTCTTCATTGAAAGAAGAGCAAAGAACAGCACTGAGGGGTTTTTCTAGATGGAAACAATGTTTTTCTTCTTCTCTCAACCAGCTCCTGCAAGTTTGATTCACCAGCTGGCTCCGGTGCGAGCACTCTCCTACTATGTCATAGGGTTAGCTGATCTGATTGGTTGAAGTTAGCCAGTGACAAACGGTGACACACAGATGGTTCATCCAATCACCTGATAACTTTTGAAAGTGCCTGCCCTTTTCCAAACAGTTTCCAAGGACAACTTCTCAGACGGTTCTGTGTAACAAACCATCTGGCACGTCAGGTTACTGCTCATTTTTCTCCCTTTTAAAACAACACTTCTTCTAAATTTAAAATGTGATGACTGCAGCAGCAGCAGCAGAAGCAGCAGCAACACCCTTCTCTATATTCTCTTTAATATGATAATCTCCAGGACCACTCCTGTTCACAGAGGGAACACATGGCCAAACCAAACAGCCTTGATCTTCCCATCAGACCTCTGCACTGAGCCCATAGTTTGTGCAGGAATGACACTCCTGTCCCTGCTCTAACCCCGGCTGTCACATGTAGCTGAGGTTACAAATCACAGCAGCTAACTGAGTGCTCACGGAGATGCCACTTGTACTCTGTAGCTACAGCTCTGGCTATATATAAATGGCCAGGGACAGTTTGGTTGCATCATTTACGCAGGGTCCTCACCCCTCTGCAGGTTGTGACCCGTGAGCTTTGACCTTTGACCTCCCCCACACTTTATTGGAAACAGGAGCAGCTGGTGCGTCCTGAGCGTGCAGCATTAGAGCTATTCTCTACCGCTCGGCCGTCTAAGGAGAGCTGTGGTTGTCCAGTGGGTCAGAGAATCGTACTGCAGTACATGTTAGTTTGTTTTGTGAGGGTCATTTATTGAGTCCAGGTTCAAGTGGACTAAGGATTGATTACTGATCAGTGGAATACTGTGTTGTAAACACCTGCAAACATGATAATCACTGAAACCTATATAGGCTGTAACTACCCATTGTTTCCACTGTTGATTAATCTGTTAATCATTTTCTTGACTAACTATTAGTTGGTTGGTCTATAAAATTATGAAAAATGTCAGTGTCGATCAATGTTTCCCAAAATCCTCAAATGTCTAGTTTTGTCCAAAACCTAAAGATATTTTGTTTATCGTCATAGAAAATGTTTATGAAGCTGGGGTAGAAAAAAGACTCAAAACTGATTATTCAATTATAAAAATAGTTGATGATGAATTTAATAGTTGACAAATAATTGATTAATAATTGCAGATCTAATGCAGACATCTGCAAGTTTTAACTTAATAACATAAGTAGTGGAATTTGACCTAAAGTTACTACAAAGAACTCTAATATTGTGTTGGCTTTGGAGCTCAATCAGTATCAGGTAGTTAAAACTCCTTGTACTACATTTAAATGAACTAGTTCAACTCTACGGGGGCAATGTGGTCAAAAGCAAAGCTGAGTCATGTTAAATTTTGGTCTTTTACTTTCCATTTACTTATAAAAACCCTGTAAATGTGTTTGTTTAACATAATTGTCCCTGAAACGTTTGTTTTTCACGTACTCTCTACTCCACAGGCTTATATGAAAATTGTACAACTTGTAATTTTGCATAGTTTCAGACGCTTTCTGCACGTAAAACGTACATCTGACTATGTATAGCAATGTTCCAAGCAAATTATAATTGTTTTCCTTTTGTGATCTTGCGGCTCGCCCATAAAGCCTGCACAAACCCCGGGATCAAAGACTTTGGATCACCTAACCAATAATTATCTATTCATAGTCTGGAGACCTAAAATCAGCCGTCGTTTCTTATGTTCTTATTGCTGCTAGTAGCTGGCAGTCTGGCTGCAACAGTGCTTTGTGGACTGAAAATTTGTCAACAGTTGTGAAACCAATAAAATGGTGTTTCATATGTTGCTGCAGGGTAAATGGAGATATTGTGAGGTGTGTGTTAAGCAGAGGTGTTGTACTGTGTCTGAGTGTGTATAATCTCTTTCAGCAAGTAGCCCACAAATGCCTTTGAAGAAAGACTCTTTGAAGAGGAAATGACACCCCGTGTCTGTGCAGAGTTTTAATATTTTGTGCTTCTCATCTCCATGTCTGTGAGAGTGCATGAATGGTTTAAGTATTAAGGTTCACTGTCACCGAGTCAAGACAAGACTTTGCTTTGTTTCAGACCTGCAAACCTCTGGAAAAGAGATGGGCTGCAGCGTCCCGTGGCTGGATTATGATTACTGCTTCAAAGCTTCTCTGTGCTGAGCTGACAGACGTGTCCCCCTCCAACAGGGTGAGGGGTGAAGGGTGACAGAGTCCCTGATGCTTCAGAGAGGATGAGATAATAAACATCGGCACTTGAGATATCAAATGTGTGTCATGCAAACACCCGAAGCCCAGAGATCAGGAATTACTCCTGCCAACACGAGGACAGGAAAAATCATCAGCAACTTACCCGTATGTTTTAAAGGGATATTTTGTTTTTTTTAAGTGGGGTTGTATTGTATGTGGTACTTTACCTACTGTAGACGGAGGTTGGTATGCCTCGATTTGGAGAAGCAGCTGGAATACTGTTGTTGGAAGCTGAGCAATGTCAGCTGTGGACAGGGTCAGCAGCAAAATGTGTCACTTGAAAAAACAAAGTTTCATCTAAAATGAAATCAATATCAGTGTACAATATATTTACAATATGTTCACTGCTTTACCTTTCTGTCAGACAGCCTTTTCAGACAGGAAACTGGCATTTTATAAACTAAATATCACTCTCTCCAAAGCCACCAGACTCCATTGGCAAAATCAGTCATTTTACCTTGAAGAACGTGAGAGTTGCTGGTCTATTATTGCCTCTATAATTAATTTGTTTATGTTATTGTGTGACTTCAGTGTTTTTAAAAGGTTGGTTTGGATTCACTGAAGTTCAATAAATTGAGGCAACTGAACACCAGCAGCTCCAGTGAGTTCTGTGAGGTAAAATTACTGTTTTTGTCAGTGGAGTCTGGTGTCTTGGAGAGAGCAATATCTGGCTCACATCATGGTGGTTTCCCATCAGAAAATGCTGTCTGGGGGCAAGATAAAGCAGTGAAAATATTCTAAATATAGTGTTCACCTAAATGGAAATATTTTTTTTTTAGGTGGGGCTTTTCAGTGACTTACATTGATGATGGTTCGTGCACAAAGTCAAAGTTGATGAACACTTTCCCAGATGATGAACGTTTTACGAAGATGTCAGCCATATTATCATCACAATCATGTTGCTGCTGTTTACATTCAACCTGACACAAAAAATACACTACAAAATCATTTATATTTCTGAATTTAATTTATTATCTGTATGTTGTATTTTGTGTGTGGCATGAAGGAGTTACAATTCTAATTTCGTTGGACAACCCCCGTGTTGTGCAAAGATAATAAATTACTTTCATTCCTCCCTTGATTCTTTGATTTTCAGGTGGCTCAAATTAGTTTTGATGCTGACTCTGTTCACAGCATTACATTGCTTAGCTTTCTACACCAGTACTTGTGCTGCTTCTCCACACTTGACAAGCATCCACTGTAATACACTGACTATGGATAAGTACCTCATATAACCCCACTTTAAAAAAAATCTGAAATATCCCTTTAAATTTTAAAATTTAGGGATTAAAAAAAAAACTGCACTGAACGTCTTTCAATAATTTGCCGTTGCTAGTGAGTGAAGAGCTTTTTTGTGAATTTATGATGTGGTGACAAATTACAGCTGCAGGAAGTCCAATCTGGTGCAGCTCTTACGATTCACACTGAAGACCTGTGCTTTAAAGAGGCAGCAAATTATGGGAAGAGTCTGTGAATATAGGTCTGAAGCTGTTTAGGAATGAAGTCTGTCTGGAAAGATAATCAGAGACTATGGGAAAAAAAAAGAAAGGGGGGCTGACAGAGAAGGCAGTTGCAGAAAGTATAAAATGAGGCAGAGAGTGAGAGGTAAGGTGGGTGGGAAAGATGGAATGCAGGAGTGAGGGAGGGGACAGTTGAAAGAGGAGGAGAGGGTGGGACGCTGAGAGTGGGAAGGAGATTGATGATGAAGAGAGAGTGAGAGAGAGAAAGAGAGAGAGAGCTGAGGCCATGTGAGATTGCCACTGAAATAACAAAAGCCATGACATCACCAGCCGGGCTGGATGTGAAAGAGCGCACTGTCAGACTACCTATAGCCACAATGACATTACTTCCAATAGCCTGGTTTCTACTACAGGGCCAAATGAGGATAGCCATAATTTACTGCCCACACACCTCTCACACAGTGTTCAGTTCTCTCTGAAATAATTCCAAAATATTGTCCCTATTAAATGTTAAGGCTGGGAATATTTTACATGCTTGTTTCGGTCAACAAATCAAAGGAAAAGTGCAAAATGATCAAGGTGTCTAAACGCCTACAAACATCTCTAACTTATCTTTGGCACGCAGCCCCAAGTTCACTCAGTTCTACTGAAGAGACAAATGTTAAAAGTCAAGATGAAATTAAAAATCCTTGGTCAAATGGTGTGTCTATTTTACAATATATGGCAAAAGAACACCAAAAAGTCAAAAAACAAAATATGACATATGTTGCTTCAACTGACCAATTTCAATTTTGGTGGTGGTGGTCACAAACATGGTTTCATTCAAAGGTTTTCTACAAAACTTAAAAATACCTACATTCATTGTTCCCAGACTCTCACATGTGATTATTTTCTGGGTTTCTTATACTTAATATACTTTCACTATTTTCATGCCTTTACAATCCAAAGGATTAAAGGGACAGTTCACCTGCAAGTCAAAAAGACAAATTTTTCCCCTTACACAAAGTACTATTTATCAATCTAGATTGTTTTGGTGTGAGTTGAGCCAGACAAAATATACTCAAAAAATAAAACAGCAATGTCTCTTTCCAGAAATCATGATCCAGTTACTCAAGATAATCCACAGACTATGTTATGAACAATTTCATGTAGGATTTATTTTCTTTCTACCAAACTACACTCCTTAGAACCAGGAGTATGCAACCTTTACTCTCCAAAGAACAATTTTTGCCCCCCAAAAAGAAATAAAAATCTGTCTGGAGCCACAATTATTTCTCTATTTTCCTTGAAGTCTTTCCTTTTTTGGATTTGGCATCCACGGAGGCTCAAATTTAGAGGAAAAAATTAAAAATGTCTTTATTGTCACAGCATAATCATGTTAGACTGTAAGACCTAAGACGTTAAGATCTACCATGATCATGTCATTGCAACAAAGGCATTTTAATTATTTTAAAAGAGAGTGTCTGAGTTTCTTTTGGTTTTTGAGTTCACGTGTCCCAGAGAGCAGCTCAAACAAATGCATTCAATCCAGGAGGCACTCCTACCCCAGAAGTTTTTGATTTACACATTTTTACAAATGGGGGATGTAAGAATCACTTTGGACCTACAACAACAAAACAACAATACAATACAGCAAAAATTTAAACGTTAAAAAAAATAAACCTTATGCAATTCCATATAATTTTTCAAAGTTACAGGGAGCCACTTAAGATAGGCAATCAGCTTTATTATTAATGTTTACATCCTCCACTCTCACGAGCATGAAC
>JAJHUR010091517.1:0-22437 GCA_027495735.1 Lutjanus campechanus
GGAAAAGAGACAGCACACACACACACACACACACACAGAGCTACACCACAGCGCTGCTGCATTATTGCAAGGGCTCCAACCTGGAATGTTCCAAGGGCAGCTGTAAATTTTCCTGAGTAGCTGAATTGCTATGAAGTCATTCAGCTTGCAATGATATGTTCACTGCTTTCCATTCACTTTAGGTGTGGTATATGCTGCAAGTCCTTTGAACTAGTTACCATAGAGATGTTGGGTCCTGGACAAACGTGGCAGACTGTACTCCTTGACCCTCGAATTGACTTGTAGTTTATGAGGGAGCACGGAAAAAGTTCTCCTCTCAGTCTTTCGCTTCG
This sequence comes from Lutjanus campechanus, assembly GCA_027495735.1. Taxonomy (NCBI): domain Eukaryota; kingdom Metazoa; phylum Chordata; class Actinopteri; order Lutjaniformes; family Lutjanidae; genus Lutjanus; species Lutjanus campechanus. Next base: position 333 of record JAJHUR010091517.1, read on the forward strand.
CCTGGTTAGTAATACAAATGAAGAATTTGGGAGCCAGAACAATGGAAAGAATTAGGCACTTTAAAATGTTTGCATAACGAGCTCCTTCTCGCCGCAATGGTTCTCTTCTTTTTAATCACCTGCACTCTCCAGACCACCTACACCCTTCTTCATGATCAGATACAGGACCGACGGGCTGATGTATGATCCGAGGAATTAATCTGCTAAGCCTGATTGCCATTACCGCCATGCGATTATGCACCTTGATTACTGAGCCCACCCCAAGGACCATGACGTGCCCCGGTGCACATTTTAAAGGTGCGCATAAAATTATGTGGTGATTACCCCACAATAGATCAATCCACAAGCGAATGAGACTGTGTGGCCATATAGACCGTCTCAAGTAGGACTGTGATTATTAATAGGTACTTGAGGTGACCTGATACCTGAAGCTTGAACCACTGAAACTGCCTCACATCCTTCATATAAGCAAATAAATTCATTTTCATACATTCTGAAAGTCATTATTGGATTATTGTTGTAGAGGTAGGATTGTTTGGAGTTCAAGCATGGATAAAAGGGATGTTGGGCTCTTCAGAGACGACTGGGGCTGTACTTGTCCCTCTTAAGACAGACTTCAGGTATTTAATGGCAGCACAGATGTGGATGGGCTTGCTACTGAGGAGGGTTGCATGCTCCGGCATTCAGCCTATATGACTAAAGTATGGTGTTTTTTTTGTATTTCCATATTTGTATAGAGATGCATTTATTTAGACCAGATCTCACTGTGAACATCAGTGATGGACAGGGAGCAAAAAACAGCCCTAATATTTGCAGCAGACTTAAACTCCTTTTAAAGCTAAAACAGAATGCAGAAATTCACAAAACAGAACATACATGCATGCAGACATGATTTAAAACAACCTGAGAGTGGCAGTGTGCCAGATGCAACATAATACACTCAACACAACGCACAAATACTGTACATAGGCTCGACACTAAGACACAATACATAATAATACAACAGCTTCACCAAAAAGATGAAAAGAGCACTGCACAGCCACAATATATATTAATTAAAATAAAAAAGTCCTACCTTCATGTATTTAGCTATAGAGAAGTTTAATTTTATCTTTAGGATCTCTTTAAGCCTGGTGACACTGGCATAACATTCAATGTCAAACCGACTCCATTTCAAATTTCTGTCATCACTTTACTTTTTCACTCGCTACATCGAGGGGGATCATGGGAGAATGTGTTATTAAAAGGTGCAGTTATTTATTTATTTTCATCACTGCAATGATGACCCATTCTCAGCGGTCCAAGCAGCCCATAGCCAGGCGGCCCTTCTGGCCCAATTTCCAATGGCCAATCTGTCAGTGAACGACATACACATGTCCCATAACAATACCAACCTTTTTTTAAATGAGTTGGACACAATCAGACCTGAAACTGATGTTCTGCATTGTTACTTTTGCCCATCATTGTCAGGACAAAAATTATGGTTGGATAGAACAACTACAAAACAAGACAATACTTAATATTTCTGACATGTAACACTCATTAATGCTTTAGATTATTAATTCATTTAGTTATTTCATGAGTTACTTTACCTTACTATACCTTTTAAGGACTGTTCCTCAGATAAAACAGCCTGACTGACATGCTGTTACATACACATCTGGACTGGTGAGACCTCTTTAGGTCTTCCTCACCCTAAACCTGGGCATTTCCTGCAAATATACTAAGCAATGAAATGCATCTTTAAATGTGCTGTATACAACATTTAATTCTTCTGGAGGTCGCAGTAGATCACCAGCTGTCAAACTAGACAGTGCTGATCAAAGATGGCTCAAGATAAATTGTTTTCAAAAACATATTTTAGTGTACTGTTTTAACTATAATTTAAGACAGTTGCACGAACATGCATGCGTGGCCGTCCCGCTTCACGTACACAGAGGGAGTGTGACGTCATTCTCTGCTCAGGAAGCCTATTAAATCTTTAGGTAGCAAATTGCTGTTTGTGATGTCTAGTGTAGCTGAATTGTATATTGCACATTTAATAATAGCTGAAGAAAAGTAACACTGTTACTTTTGTCGCCCCTCTGTTCATGTCAGCTTTACCCTGGCTAGCACCAAAGATAGGCCAGTGTGATAAATTAAACCTATTACTTAGCCTATGGATTTATATAATGGATGATATACATTTTGACAAATAAGCATTACCTTACAAAAAGAAAACACTTTCATTTTGCATTTTTATTTTACAAGTAAAAGATTTTTTTTTCTGCCGTAACAAAACTGATCAGATCGGGTAGATTTCAGCTGCAGACAGGGTGTTCTGTGTGTGGACTTCACAGCATGTTTCTGACATCCACATTACAAGAAAAAAGTCAGTGTTGCAGCCATCCCCTCTATACTTTCATCCCTCTACTCAGTGTTACAAGGTCAGTGTTTGCTTGTGTATGACGCAAAAGATATTAAAAAATAGACTAAGCGGGAAAAAAAACAAACTTTTGTGTGCCAATCAGGGGAAACAGAAAGCTTGTGCTCACAAGTAATGAACATGTTAGTACATATCATTCTGCAGTGACACTTATCCTCAGAATTTAGGCCCATCTAAGCCTTCACTGTCATTTTTTAAGGATTTTTTTTATTTAATCCTGAGCCAAAGTACTCATTTGGTGCTGCAGATAAATAGTCCCATTGACTTATCCAGAAGCAATCCTGCATCAAGCGATTAATTGGATGAGACAATGAAGAAGTGAAATCACATCTGTTCATGGTTTTACATATGGAATATGTTAGTCACACACAGAGACCTTGGATAAACCCCTCAAATGCAACAGTCCTAATGTTAACATATTTGCATTAGTAATATCCTGGCAAGGATTTAATGGACTTGATGTGCTACCATTCACAGCAGAGGTCCACGTTCTGAGAAAGCATGGTTCTCAGTGGCGGTCATGTGCCCTCCCTGCACAATTACTTAATGGCTGCAGCAATTACACACATCTACAGGAGTAAAAAACATAAATGTCAGACGGAAAAGAATGGAAAAGAACTGATTTATGTCTTCTGTCTGTATTAAAGCACAAGTTAGTTAGGGAGGTTTATGACATTGTAAACGTATTCGATAAAGACGACACAGCTGAAACCGTACACACATGCTGTAGATATATCAAGGACCATTTACAGTATGCAAATGTGAATTTGAGCTTCCAAATGTACAAATGCAGAAATTCCATCAGTGGCCAGAGTTCAATAACTCTTCAGTCTTCAAGTGTCTGGATAATGGTCACTGTGACTGCACATCGCTGCAATTCAAAAACCTCAACTATCCATCACTGGACAATGTTTGCTACTAAAACAACATGGATAGGGGGAGTGTGTGTTGATGCTGCTTGGGCTCTGTGCTATTGTAAGTGATGATGAGTGATGGACAGGAGAGGATGGGTACATACTATTCACAGTGCTCCATGTGGCAGCTTGCATTTTCACACTGGTACAGTATGTTTGTCAGCTACAGACAACGCAGGCACTTACGCACTGCCGTGGGCAAGCAAAGTAGTGTTCTGCCAGCCAACTGCGTCATGGGCACATGCATGTCCTACGTACCACCGCGGAGTCCCTGGTAAGACATGCCTGCATGGCTTGCAACGACAGATTGTAAGATCTTGGCACCCTTGAAAGATGCACAGAGGACAAAGCATCTTGAGATCCCATTTTAAGTACAGACACAACAGGGTTCTCCCCCCAAAATGTCTTGCATGTACACTTTTCACTGTAAATGAGCCACATTTGCTGACTTAAAGGGCAAAGTATGAGGGATTTTCTTTACAAACAATATAGACTCATAAAAATAATCCCTCTCAATTGTCATTTATGACCCACGAAGAAGTGTGTGGTGGTGTCTGTATCTGCAGAGACCCAGCCCTCTGCCTGTATTTTTTTTTTTTAATTCTCCCATTCTTTTGCTGTGAGGCGCTTTACCAACCCAAAAAGGTGGTATGTGATGACCTGGAAGTCAGGCTTGAGGAGTAACAGATTACATCTAACAGGATTATGTAATTAAGTTACCAAAAAAAATGTAACTGTATACCATTATAGTTACAGAAAAAAAAGATGTGATCAAATTACAGATACATTTCGTAAAAATGGGGATTATTAGCTGGATTACAAATTTAAAAATAAATTTTAAAATAAAGAGCAGTATACTACCATGAGTCTCACAACACCACTCTGATCTCAAGGGAAACCTTCGCTAATTTTACAGCTGCCAATTTATTCTCATGGCCTGAGTGAAAAATGCTTTCATTGTAAATCAGAGAGGGAGAAAAGCACCGCAGTGCAGTGTGAATTATACCAGTCGCACTTTTTTTTTTAACAATATAGCATATTAGAGGGTAATTAGGGATACCTTACAAGAGAACTGCACTGTAAACTAAAGGCAAATCTCGAAGCTGCTACTTAATTGGATTAGTTTACAGTACAGTTCTCTCATGATATGTCACTAATTACCCTCTACATAAGCGACTAACGGTGGGAAATAATACACTTCAGTTCAGTTCTGTTGTAATGTGTCCCCTCTAATAAAGTCTAATAAGGTTCTAATACTGTCTAATAAATATTTGTAGTTTTCATATAGTTTGATACAAAGCATGCCTTGTTATGGCTTATATGTGTACCATTGTGTATGGTGTCCAATTAGGTTATAACTATTATCTAATAAAGAACATATTATTTGCTACGGCCTATTTGTGCACTGTAAAATTAAGTGCAACCATTAAACCATCCAGCTCTGAAAATGCTGTCATCATCAAAGAACTACATCTAATTTAAATAAATATTTATAGGTAAGACCAAACACTAACCGTTAACACAAAAATCCAGTTACCTAGCTAACTTAGCAATACTGCTGCTACTACTACGACTAGTACTACTACTACTGGAAAATATTTTGGGACTGGAGGTGGTGATACTGGTGACTGGACGGTGTGTGGGTAGAAACACACAAGCCCCAAAATAAGTTTTTATGGCAGTTCGCTTAGCATTTAAGTGTGAAGTGTGAATAGCATATCTATCAAAGTACATTTAAAAGCACATTATTACTGCTATTAATCTAAATGTGTATTTGCACCTAACAAAGGAGAGAATAGCTAGACAAACAATAAATAAATCTAACAACAAACATAAAACATATTTGGCTGAATGATTTCACCATATGGTACTGAGGTAATCCAAAATGAATGGAAAGTAATCCATTTTACATACCAAAGTTACGTTACTTTATAATTGTGACACTTGGGCCACAGTACTGACTACATTTTTTTAACAGGTAGTAACTGTATGAGACGACATTTTTAAAGTAACCCTGCCAACCGTGCTGGGAATGAGATTCTACAATCAACTGTCTTTCTGGTACATTTACAGCAACTAACTAATCCTGTATATTCTGCCTTTTAACACTTCTTGAGCTATGCTTTAAGTGTTGTGAATTTTATCACTTTACATGAAATTGCAGGTCCATTTGGGTCTTATCTTTGTATGTAGTAACACACAAATTTTATCACAAAAATAAGCAATGGCTCGCACTGTTTTTTTTTCTCTATCTCTCATTTTTTATTCTAGTGGAGAGGTTTCAAGGCACAGAGACCATTAACTGCATTTACAAGAATGCACAGGCAGTTTTGACAAGAGGAGACTTCAGTACCACCATTCTGTGAGAGAAAAAAAACCCATGATAATAGACCATAATCGCGTTCAGCAATTGAGTGGAAATTAATATCCTTTTATTGCAGAAATGGATGAGTGAACGAACAAAAGGGATGAATGAACTGAGAGCATCGGATCATGTCACTGACATGGCAAGAAAATGTCCTGTTTAACAGGTTTCCTGTAGCGATTACCATGGCACCCATGGTGTTCATCTCTGCATTTACAACACGAGAAAAGTGATCTTTGAAGTTGAGGGGATTCAGAATCACAGCACTGTGAGTAATATGGTATTCACTTTAATGTGTTTGAGTCACAGGGCAGAGCTGTGATGTCTAATGTTAGGGCTGCAGTGTGGTGCCACAGGTGGACTGCTAGAATGTATATTTTGGGAAGAGATACACTCATCTGAATGCTCTGATGGGGGGTCTGAATGCTGCATGAAACAGATTGAGCAATGTGAGAATGAGAAAAATAGTCATTTTAATCACTCTAAACCATGCACAAGAAACTTGCTGCTTCCAGAAAATGTTTATTTTGTTCATAAACTTTTCATAAAAATAACAACATCAATATTAATTTAAAGTATTGTAGAAACTGTGTATGTACAAAATCTTTACTTGAACAGTTAATATAACTTAAGGCGAATTAAATTACTTTTTTGCAGTACCCTGTTGGTGACAATCTCACCAAACTCTCAACATTGTTTTTGATCTTTTTTTTTTCTTTTTCTTTTTTTTTTTTTTTTTTTTTTTTTTTTTTTTTTTTTTTTTGCTAAAGTGAACAGTTCAGCATACAGTATCTCCAACAAAAAGATACCAGGAGTCCAAAACCTCTTTCATCACCAAGGTAAAGTCCACAGAAACTCGCAGCAATGTGTGCTACCTGATTACTCAAAAGCAATGTTTATATGATTTGCTAGTCATTTTCTAGCTCGATTAAACATACTTCTGTACATACTGTAAAATCATTTCTGTTGAAAAGCCGTACCACAACTAGTTAACATACTGGTCCCTTTTAAATCTAAGATCAGCAGTTCAATGAAATAACTCTTTATCATACCAACAATGGGATGAAGTGCGAAAATGTTTCTGATATCAAATTGTAACATTTAAAATATTGTGTTACTAAACAATAGCCCTCGAAAAACCAAGACATTATTAATGATTTAGAGTACATTTCACCTCGATAAATGACGCTCAAATGTGATAAATGTAAAATATACAGTTAGCTATAAAAATACAAAGAAGTACAGTAATACAAATATATTTATTTCCCATTTATGATATATCTTTCACAATTGTAATAATCCAAACAATTGTTAACACAACACAAAGACCAATGACAAAAAACACTGACAGCCAAATGATAAGAAGTTAAACAAACACTAAATTTGATCAAAGATGGACAGCTTTATGGTCAGAGCCATAAATATGTTAGCCTACATTCATGTCAATAACCCCCCTCACTCACTGTGGAGTGAGGCAGTACCTTGACAGTGGTTGGATATTCCAGTCAAAGGAAAATAAAACATTGACATAAACATGCATTTTTAAGAAACATAGTCCAAACCATTGCTCTAAGAATGCTAAAAGCAGAAAATAAGAATCTTAAATGGAGATATTAATAATCTGTTAAGTGCAATCCATCCAGGCGCAGAGGCTCCAGAGTGGAGGTTGGTTGGAGCTGTCCAGATGAAGAGGTGCTGAACAGCAGTCATGCAATGCCGCAGCAGAGGTAACAGCAACAAGTCACTGTTGATCTGTTTACCGACTTTAACAACTTATGCATCATTTTTTGCATAAAGTCAGCAGCATCAGCAGCAGGCAGTAAGGCCGAAGCAGTCCTCTTTTCTCCCTTTAAACAAACTGCAAAACCTCATCGTGGCTTGCCAGTCAAACCAACTCAGACATCAACTTGTAGTCAGCTGGCTTTATCTTCCAAGACGGAAAGATCCTAATACTTTATGTGTGTAAGAGGACACATAGCCTCTTTGTCTTCAAATCCCCTCGGGAAGAGTGAACGGCCATGCGCCGGTGCTCACCTGTGGCTTTATTTCCATTTTCTCCTTCTGTTTCAGGTGTACGCGTCCGTGTCGTTTCCGCTCGTCGCTGCGGGCGAACCGTTTGCCGCACACGTCGCAGGAGAACGGCTTCTCCCCGGTGTGAGTCCTGGTGTGGGTGGTGAGGTGGTCGCTACGGCTGAAACTGCGCAAACAGATGCGGCACTGGAAAGGTTTGTGGCCCGTGTGGATGCGGATGTGCCGGTTGAGCTCGTCCGAGCGTGAGAAGCGCCGGTCGCAGCTCTCCATGGGGCAGGCGAAGGGTTTCTCTTTGGCGGGGCCGTGGGAGGCCGCGGGGCTCTTTCTGGCCCTGGGAGGCTTCGACGCCCGGGTGGTGGTGGTGTAACTTTGGGCGAAAGAATCTGGCAACAAGGAAGAGTAGAGGATGGAGTCTATGGTGCTCGGTAAGGCTGGTGATGTGTATAAGGAATCACACTGGTTGGATGACTGTGGGGGCTCGGGGAAGGGTTTCAGGTTGGAGGAGAGGCCCATGGGAGGTGGAGGGAGGTAATTATTGTACATGGGGCTGGAGTAGCTCTGAGAGCAGGTGTCAGAGAAACATGGCTCCTGTTTGATACCACCCTCCACCTTAAACTCCATCTCCGGGTTGGGACAAAGGGGGGGAAACGTGTCTAAAAGTTCCTTAACATCCATTTGCTGGTCGGGGGGGAAGTCGCTCGACATGGGGAAGGTTTCAGTCTGGAAACTCGACTCCAAACAGTCAGACTTGTTAAAGGTTCCCCACTCGTAGCAGCTGCTCTCAAACTCATTCTTGACCACGACAGGGAAAGACGCGGCCTCTGACTTTGGTTCATCCTTCTTATTCTGGGCTGGAGCTCGGGAGGAGGAGGAGGAGGAAGAGGAGGAGGAGGCGAAGCTCAGCTGGGAGGTGGACGGGTCTTGGGCCTGGCTACCTGGCTGATCGTCAGCAGCATACCTCGGACACGTCTGGTCTGGAGAGTACACAGGAGGAGAGGGTCCGGAGGAGCAGGTGTACGGTTGCCTCTTGACGTCTCCAAAATTGCCATTGCTGCTGCTGCTGTCCATGGGCGCAGGTGATGGATAAGTTCCCCGACTGCTGCCGCTCTGTTGCACTTCTGAAAGTGGCAGTGTGGATATCCCCACGATCTCGGTGATCATGTTGAGGAGTGTTTCGGTGCTGCACGGCGCTCCCTGAGATGCCTCAACATAGAAACTGCCAGAGTAGGCGAGCGAGGAGGGGGTGTAGGTGTCTTTTGGGCACTCGCATGGGTTAAAAGCAAATTCCGAGTTGGAAGCTTCGGTTTTGAGGGTTGCAGGGGTTCCTTCTGTTGAATTAGAAAGAAAGGAAACTTTATTTTTTATATATTTGGGATTTAAACGAGGAATAATATCTGCGTTACATAAACACCCGTGCGTATTTTGGCACGGGAATGCCTTGATAAGACGCCTTGATTTTGGCTACACGACTGCACGAAAAGAGTTATCTATCATACTAAAAACATTTAAATCCACATGCATGCACATTTCATCGACCGTGCAAGCAAAGATGCGAACTCACCGTGGCCAAACTGGGCAGGTACCCCCCGCTCTGCATCGACATACACCTCCTGGTTGTCTTTTCGCACGCTGTTTTCCATTCCCAGGGAAGAACTGTTGCAATTCTCAAACTGCGGGTAAAAAGAATCTTTCGCATTCAAATCCATATTGTTCAACATAATGATTCACTTAGAAGTCCGTCTCTCTCCAAGGGAAAAAGGGTTAAAAAAAAGGGGGGGGGGCGAAATGAAAAAAAACAAAACAAATTATGCAGATGACTGCTTTCTTTCAACCCCCCTTTTGATGATGGTTTTTCAACAAATGATCCAAAGTGGTCTGTGTCAAAAGGTGTAAAAAGAAATTATTCCTTTTGCGTCTCTCTCTGTGCTCCTCGGTTGGTAGGTATTTGCTTGCTGTGGATTTCACATCAGCGACTTCCCTTCTCTCTCCTTATATACACTTTGGCAGCTCCCTCGGCCCTCCTCCCCATTCATCAGCTCCAGTGAGAGGATTCCCCGCTGCGTGTAAACTTCATGCCCATATATGGACAGAGGATGTGACGGGGCACCCCCGATCCCTCCTCCCTCCTCTAATCCTCCCTCCCTCCTATACTGGAAGAGATGGAGTCTGACGTTGCAACAAGTGGCGACCAGTGCTGGGTGATTAAAACGTTGTAATGATAGTGTTTCTTTCCACAATATCGATTTATCATTTTTCAATTAACAGAATATTAAAGTAAAGCCAGTTTTACAGCATGATTTCACCTGGTACCACCTGTCAGGCCAAACTGAGGGAGTAACACCCCAAACAACCTACCTGTTTGACTGACTTGGTCACTTTTTCAGGGGATACTCCAGTTTTTGGAGATGACAAATTCAAGGCATGTAATGTGGGTAAAGTAACAAGTAATGTTGGTCTTTAGTGTAGCAATAAGATTAGGTAAATCAGAAATAGAGCCAGACAGATATATTGGTCAGACGATATTATCTGCCAATATTGTCCTATCAGACTTATATCGGTCTATATCAGTATCAGTGTCCAATGTACTAATGTACCAACGAAAACTTTTTTCTGACAGAACATAATAAGGATTGTTTTTATTATTTCAGTTTTTTGTTTTATAGGCAGCATTTTATGTATATTTTATACTTTTTTCTTAATTCAAGTTTGGGGGGAGGGTTACTTTAAAAATGTATTCTGATACAATTACTATTTACCTGTTAAAAAATGTGGTGAATAACCTAATCCAGGTATCACAATATTAAATTAATGCAACTTCATTACTTTCTGTTGCTTTTGGATTATCTCAATACCAAATATGGTGAAACTGATCAGCCTAATACAGTGGTTTATGTTCATTGTTAGGTTTATTAATTGTTTGTCAAAATATTCCCTCCTTTGTTATATGTAAATGTGAATTTCGTAGTAGTTTGACAGGTTTGCCAGCTAACTGGATTTCTGTGTAGCTAACATTAATGGCTGGCATTTGTAGTTAATGTTAGTAGTTGGTCTGTGTAGAAAATGTTGGCTAGATTGTTAGCAGTTGGTCTATGTAGCTAACATTAGCGGTTGATGTGTGTAGCTAACTTTAGCAGTTAGTCTGTGTAGCTAATGTTAGCAGTCGGTCTTACCTGTAAATGTTGATTTCAATTAGATGTTGAGTTCTTAGATGATGACAGTTTTGTCACAGCTGAAGGCAGAACTGTCACTGTACTGTGATTATTTCAATTGTTGTGTTGTTTCTGTTTTCTGATTTAAAGACAAAATCATGTTGAAATGTCCACTAGTGAGAATTAACAAGTTAATAGTAGCAAATGTTAGCTACATTAGTTAGCAGTTGGTCTATGTATTAAATGTTAACTAGACTAGTTAGCATTTGGTCCATGTAGCTAACTTTAATGGTTGATGTGTGTAGCTAATGTTAGCAGTTGGTCTTACCTGTCTGTTTATTGAGGTCTTGGATGATGACAGTATTTTCACAGCTGAAGGCAGAACTGTCACTGTACTGTGATTGTTTTGATTGTTGTGTTGTTTCTGTTTTCTGATTTAAAGACAAAATAATGTTGAAATGCCTACTAGTGAAAATGTTTTTTCATTAGAGGCCATCATGACCAGTGGTTTGGTGAAATTCTTGGAGTGTTGTTATGTAGTGGCAAAGCATTCTTTATCAACTTATAGCTATCACATTATAGGTAAAAGACACTTTTTTGGTTGGTTTATAGTTGTTGCACTAAATTAAACTGTATGTAAGAAGAACTTGAGCGATACTGGATATATATGTATGTATATATATATATATATAGAGAGAGAGAGACAGAGAGACAGAGAGAGAAAGAACAAATGAAAGAAAGAAAGAAGAACAATTTGCATTATGGTCTGTAAATAATAGTTTTCATATCAGCACATATCGGACAACATGAATGCTGATACCAGTATAAACCAATATAGATGTGATAGGCCAATATCGGGCCAATAATATCAGCTGACCAATATGTTTGTTTGCGGATTTTGAAGGCTGATGCTGAGTTAAAAAAAACATTCCAATATCCATTTATCGACTGATAACGGAGCAGTAACTATCACTGTCACCATTTTTAACATTAGAAATGTCCAAAAATGTAAAATCAAACAAACTGAACTATATATATATATATATATATATATATATACACACACACACATAAATACAATCTTGAAATTAAGAAAAAGGACCAAATAAAATTCAGCCTATTAAACTAAAAATCATAGCTGTACAGACCGATATAACTGTGATAGACCAATATGGGCTGACTGGTATATCTGTAAGGTAAGGTACACACTAGGGATGGGCAATACCAACATTTTTTCTTTCGATACGATACCATTAGTTTATGCTACTTTGTCATCGATACCAATACTTTTTGCCCCATAAAGAAAAATCACATGATTGCACAGTGCTCATTAATAACTTTATTGCAGAGCATTATAAAATCTGAATAAAATTCATGAACATAAATACTTTAAAAAAAAAAAAAGGTTATAAAATGATAATAAAAAAGATCAATGAGTAAATGAAATAAAAATAAGATGAAAATAAATTCTTTTTAAAATTAAATTAATACAAAATTAATTAAGTTCGCTCTGAGCGGCGGAGCAGCAGAGTGAGGATTGAGGAAGTGCTGGACTGAGGCTGCGCAGTGTGCCTTCTACTCTGATATCTGATAGGCTGCCATAATCATGTGACACGGAAGACCATCTAAAATAGTCTGGGCTGGTTTTCACACATAAATTTAATGCCTAAAACTCTCAGAAATGAAAACAGATCGCACGTTTTGTATTAGCACAGTGGTATCGGGATTTTTAAAGAAGTATCAACTCAAAAATATTGAAAGGTGGGTATCAAAGTATCGATTCCAGAGTATTGATACGCCCATGCCTAGTACACACTAGAGATCAACAGGCAGGGGTATTCAGATGTTATAAAATGTGCAAGGTTGAAATATCTTTGAAATCAGTGTCAGGCTGTCATATTTTTTTATTGTTGTCCCTTTAAGGCCTCATTGACAATAGTGTTCAATGTAGAGTTCAAGTTCAAACTCAAACTGGAGCCACACACGTCACATAACTACAGACCAGGGACACATTTCAAAGAGGTTTTCATCTGACAGGTTGAACTTTCTCTGTGCAAACCTGAGAACCGACATTGCTGATCTGTTTGACTCAAGGACTTGTGACACTGAAGCAAATGTAAATGTAACAAATGTTAAAGCTTTTAAAGCAAAAAAAAAAGCTAAAATAGAATAGAATAGAAATACTTTATTAATCCCCAAGGGGAAATTCATTTGTCTGTAGTAGTCTCATCTATTAGTATAAGAATTATAGAGTCTGATGGCAGTTGGTATGAAAGATCTTCAAGGATAACTATTTAAAGTTAAGATTTCAGGCAAAACTCTAAGAAACTGAACCGATATTGAGATCTGTCAGTCTGAGTCTGTAGCTTAAATACAAGTTAACTTTTTTTGTTGTTTTTTTTTTGTTTTTGTTTTTAAGGCAAATACACGAACGACCTGCAGCCCAGCTGAACTCATTTTCTACACCAGACTGCCTGGCCTAGATATTATCTCGCAGTTCAACTGAACAACTCCTCCTGGCAGTCCACAGCTTAGATTTACTTTCACAGATTCTCTCCCTCTCGTGTGGTCCCTGGAAATTGTGGTCGCTTTACACCATCAGGGCGAATAACAGCAAAGCCCAGTCTAAACGAACCCTTGGCCTTTAAAAGCATTGAAGGGAGTCGATAACACCCCTGAGGTGTTCAGTGGTTGAACCCAACTGTTCACATGACATTTCAACCCCCAAAGCATTTTTTTTCTGTTTCGCATCTGTTGCTGGGTGCACTCCGTGGTCACACTTCCTATTACAAAAAGTCGATACTCTTTCATAGGACGTGGCGGGCTGCAGCAGACCTCTGCCACCGGCTGGAGGTTCAGGACCACGGACAGCGACGGAGCCGCATTCAGCCGTGTAATAACACATGAACCGGCAGCACATAAACACTTTACTCTTCTCTTTAACACCCAGTGCCTCCTGTGGTTCTCTATTCATGTGAATGGCGTTCTTTTGCATAAAATCAACCAAATCACACCCCAGACGACTGTGGGAAATCATAAGTCGCTACTAACACATTGATTTGGCATTAATCCTGTGGTGCATTTCCTTCTACAGGAAAAAAATGGTTAACAGGATCGACTTTTTTAAAAAGATGCAAGCCACATACAGCTCATAAAAAATATATATATATATTAATGATGATACACTAGCCTTATTTTTGTATAATAGTGGTTCCCAGAGGTGGAAAGTAACATCTTTGCTACTTTATGCTTAGATTCTGCTATGTTTCTGAGGGCAATAATGCACAGGTACCACTATTATAAATGATTTATGAATGGTTTATAATTTGATTGTTAGATGGGTTGTAAACACCTCATGAATCATTAATTAGCTGTTACATCACTTTAAACAAACTACAAGAAATTACGTGCTGCTTAGGTCTTAATGTAAGAAATATAATCATAATATAATGATATAACACTGTCAGGAGTCATTCCGCATAATGTGTATGCGTTATTATTTGAATGCTGGGCTTTTACTTGACTCTACTTTTATTTGAGTAATTGGTCTGAATACTTCATCCACCACTGGTGGTTTCCAACATGAGCCTGAGCTGGGATAAGACATTTAAAACAAAATAAAACTAATGAAAAATATTATATACATACTTTCTGGATGTATATGTATAGAAATAACTATTGGCTTTAGGTAGTTATGATGGGTTCCAGTGCAGGCTATTATGAAGAGCCCTAGTGCAAGTTAATTACTAGTTATAAAGCGTGTGTGCACGCACACACACACGCACACACACACACACACACACACACACACACACACACACACACACACACAAACACACCATTAAATATATATATTACCAACAATGTAGTGGATTTTATTGTTGAATATTGTTAGTCAGCTTGTCAGTCTTGACAGATTTTGTACCATATCATATCGTATTATTACACGATCAAATAGCATCTTGACACTAAACAATATCAATATAAGTAAAAAGTACCAAAAAAAACAATAAATTCTTTTGATTGAGTAGTTTTTTAAATTGTTTTATAGTTTGTTCTGTATAATATGCATTTGATTTTGTTATAGATTGCTACTAACAGAAAAAAACATGATGGAGATGGCTTTGCCTTTTTGATGGCGTATATATTAAATACAACAGGTCTTCTTTGAACACAGGTGGCAATCTGAATCACTCACAAGGGCCCGTTTTCCATTCCAACACATTGTGGGAGGGCCTGCTCTGTCTGTGGGCCCCCCGACCCCATGGGCTGTCTATATTTACGTGCCTGGAAATAACTGCACTGACTAACTGTTATTTATTTCCATAAAAAATTTGTCAAAGCAACAGGGACTCATGTTGCATGCAGCTCTGGAGCTGCAGGTTCCTCTTGGAGAACCCATGAAGGCAGCGAAACACGTGTTCTGGGTTATTGTAGAAACATGGCAGACTTGATGCAAGAGGACTTTAACCCTCGATAGATATAAACGGCTCATTCTAAGATAACGAAAACACAACAACTCTTATTTTCGGGTGATTCACTGAAAAACCTTCATATGAATATTATATCACATATCCACCAATAATTATGCATATAGTACGAATAATCCATTCATACATTATACAAACATAATTTTGTGTAGCAAAAATTTGCCTTTGAAAATGTCTTAACCCAACCATCTTATGACCCTTTGTGAGGCTACCAATCTTTATGTATTTATTTTGAGAACTTACTTGCCAGCAACCATTGACAAGGGACTGCAAGTGCACATGGCTGCACACAACCAAGAGTATTTGAAACCACATGTGTATAAAATAAATGGCCATAGCAGAAAATCATCCTTCACACCACTACAGACAGCATTTTAACAATAACCATAGGATTTTTTTTTTTTTTTTCACTTTAATGAAAGGGCTCCTGTGAGCTCAGAGCTCGGGCTGTTTGAATAGAATCTGAGTGTGCTTTGCTACGGACAAGATTAACTGAAGATAAAAAAGCTTGTGGGCAACATGGAATAAAATATATTGTGTCTACTGCGGCACAAATGCAAAGAGACTATTAGGCATAATACACAGCCTGCTTATTCTAGACTACTACTCAAATTTGATGTTATCTCCCTCAGTACTGAGCAGTGGAAAATGTATCAAAGGATCTCTGAGTCGCTGCCCTGTCATCTTTTTAAGGTAGTGTATGATAATAGCGTATAAGCTCTTTCATTGCAGCAGTGACATTCTCCTGAACAAATCGTTTTCACCTCAGATGTGCACTCTAATTCTAGGCACAGAGATGTTTAGCTTTGAGGAACTGCCTCCAAGTAATCCAGAGTCTATTAAAACCAATCTGATCACACAGAGTTCAGATCACGGGATGCTGTTATGATAACTGCAGTGTGGCTAACCTCTCTCCTCCATAAAATGCCACAGCACAGGGACTAAGTAATGGATTTATGTAATGTTAGCACTTACTGACATTATAGCGCAGGGGTAACTCCATACCTGTGAAAGTTAAATGAAAGCCTTTGTTTTATTCTCTCGCATCTGTGCACTGTGAGACAAAACGCTCCAGTTTCTTTGTGAACAAATGGTCCAGTACAGTAGGCTGACGAGGAATACAGAGGATAAAGTGGCTCCCATGTTTTAATAAGGATACTGACTTCAAAAAGAGGTTCAAAGTACTGGCTATGGAAAGAAGATGAAACATTGCTTTAATGAAAGGATATCTTGGCACATCTACTGAATGTGTCATTTCAGTAAAGCACAAGTGTAACATGCTTTAATATAGTTCTGACCTAAAATAAGCTCAACTTGTATTGGCTAATTTAGCCAGTGTATCAATTTGTCTGTCTAATAAGAAACAAATTAAATCCGTCTATCCATCTACTATATTAGTTATTTACTTAGTTATTTTATTAACAAAGTGCCACCAGAATAATAGAAGCTTCCAAATAAATTAATTAATGCTCACATGACACAACAAGTGTATACATCTTAACTCATAATTAAACAAGTCTACGGCCTTGCTAACAGCACTTTTGAGCTGAATGCTAACACACTGATGTTAAGCAGTAATAATGTTTATACCATGTTCACCATCTTAGTTTTGCATGTTTGCATACAATCATTTGCAAAGAGGCTTTTTTCACAGCAGCCATTTTGACATGAACTAATAGGGTAAACACAGGTGTTACCAATGATCCTAATCAAGGTTCCGTTCCATGTTGGTGTGCATGTTCGCTGGAAACTGAATGGAACAGGACCTTAATTTGTCAGAATTAATCATCGGTAACACCTGTGTTTATGTTGCTATTTCATATCAATATGGCTGCCATAAAAAAGGCCTATTAGCAAACACAAAGTACAGCTTTGAGACAGATGAGAATGTCATTTGTTTGGCAGCTATTTGATCAAAGTGAATGGTTCCTTTCAAAGAATCATATTATTATACAATATTATATTATTCTACATACACACATACACACACACTTAAAACCTGCCCCTTATTGCCTGAGTGACCGGCAGGATTAAATTATTCAGCAATTGTATTATAATATTCTTTAATAAAATAAAGTTTTGTTTAAGAAAACAGCCTTCTGACTACCTTTGCGTAGTCATATCGGTGCGAAACATTGCAGAATCCACATAGGAGAGGTCTATTTTTATTCCAGCTCAAAAATTCACAACAACCACCATATCAGTAATCTGTGAAAATTTCCTTTCTGAAATCAGTATCCATCTCAAAAATCCGATATTGGTTAGGCTCTACTTTCCATGGTACATTCCACCACTGATTTCATGGTGCTCCATCCTACACTTTGTCGAGACTTTTCACTCAAAACCACAAATGCCACAACGATGATGCTAGAAGAGAAGTCAGAGGATCACCAAAGTCTTTAAGATCCATCATCTGCGAACCATTAATGTATGTGGAGAAGTTTGTGCCAGTCTATCCTGAAGGTGTTTTATATTTCACAGGTTAATCAAAAACTTTGACCTGCTGGTGGCGCTAGAAGAGGATAACAAAGTCAGTATGCTTCATCCTCTGGACACCATGAATGTCTGCACAAAATTTCATGGTAATTGATTCAATAGTTGTTATAAATCTTATTCTGTATAATAGATTTATATGTATATAACATTTCAGTCTGGACCAAAGTGGTGGAGTAACCAACCAACAGACCAACATTACTATCCCTGGAGCTACTCCTCTAGCACAGTTAAAAATGATCCTGTAGGGCAAAAGCACAACTCATTTGACATAAAATCCTGTATTTTGCAGAGTGCAGTTGTTTAGTCTGTACATGCTTAAAAATGTCAATGTCCTGATAACTGCAGACCGACTCTGACTTGCATTTAAACTGTCAAACAGAATGATTTTCAGTCTCTGTTGATTAAATTGTTGATTACATTACTCCGGCTTTATTGATTATGTGTGTGATGCCTAATATTACTTTCATAAGTGAAGTGAAAGCTTTGTGCCCAAGGGAAAGGTAAATACTTTTCTGTATACTGTATATGTAACCCCCAGGCCGTGTTATTTTCAGGTTCTCTCCTGGACAGGGTGTGGGAGTTTTTGCTTGCAGGTGGGTGCCTGATAGAGTTGAAGAGGCAGTGAGGAGTGACTGCCCTCTGAGATCACTGCCTGCAAGATGAAGAATAGAGTGGACAGTAATGTCTGTTCCACATTTGTTTTATTTTGACTTGCAATAACACTCTTCAGTGTTCAGTAGTGGTGTAATCAGAAAATGAGCAGCCATGCTGACAACACTAAGCAAATCTAACAGTAATATAGACAAACCCAGTTGTCTCTTGAGGTATTGAGCTTTGATCAAAGATAATCACAAACCTGTGCAGCAGTCAAGCTATTGGCAAAAGCTAAAGGCACATCAATGGATCATGTTGCATCTAATTTGGGTTCTGTCGATGTTAGTTTTAGATGTTAGATTATGCCCATGAGCATGAGACCTCAAATCTTAGCCAGGGACCAAGGGTGAGCAATGCTGCCAGCAGAATCACTGTTATCATTCATTATTCTTATTCATATCATTATTGCTTTTGTTCTGAAAACACAGTGTAATCCTGGTGTGAACCAAATCAAATATTATTGAAAATCAGTTGCCAGTTTCTGTTCATCTATGGATTTGTGAAGGGAATTCTAAATTTAGTGGGCAGTACAGCTCCAACATTTTTTCTATTTTTTTTCCCAGGCCTTAACAATTTAAAAGGACAGTCCTCTACAAAATCAAAAATACATATTTTTGATATCGGCAGCACTAAAGATGTCTACTTTCTCTTGAATATAATGGAACTAGATGGCAGTCCGTTTGATGCTCCAAGCGCCAAAAAAAAAACACATTTGCAAAGCTCAACAGCAAGGTCTTTTTTTTCCAGAGATCATGACCCGCTTACTCAAGATAATCCATAGACCTTGTTGTGAGCACTTTCATGTGGGAACTACTTTGTCTCTACTGAATGCCAACTGTAACACCGCGCAGCAGGAAGCATGGCTCTAATCATGGACAAGAGCCTTGTGTTGTGACAGCAGCATGGGATGTAAACATTAATGGTGTCCTCCTGGGCTGAGCTGTAACGTCTTGTTCATGAGTAGCGTGAGCTTCCTTCAGCACGGTGATATGGTTGGTGGGTGTAGTTCAGTAGAAAGAAAGTAGTTCCTACATGAAAATGCTCTCAACCATTGGCATATATAGAAATGGGCAACATGAGGGCACTGCAAAAGGGAAACAAAAACACCTCCATTTTAATAGCTACGGCATGGGCCACGCTAAAACATGAAAGTACACGTATAAACTTTTTCCAAAGATAGTTTGTCATTTTAGGTAGCTCTTATCATGCTGATGTTTGCACATGTATAAAAACAGGGTCCCATGCCATGAGTGACAGCTGAGCCCTATTCATGATTGGGTTGCCCGGCTTTGTGTACAGGAACTCAAAAGCGCAGCTCCAACACAGATCACCACTACACAGACTGACTCCAAATGACATCGCCAGAGCAAGCGCTCATAACCACAATATTTTGGCTTCAGTTTTGCACAGTGGAACAAAGTGGAGACGCACATATTTATGTCAATGCTCACACCAAGGTCTGTGGATTATTTTGAGTAACCAGGTCACAGTTTTTGGAAAGAGGCACTGCTGTTGAGTTTTTCAAATGTATTTTTTGCCATTTAGTTCCATTATATTAGAGAAGGCAGACATCCCTACAGCCGATATCTCCAAAATTCAGTAATTCACACCAAAACAGTTGATAGATAAATGGCACTAGAAGCCAAAATAAAAATAGCCTTTTTGATTTTTGGAGTGAACTGTCCCTTTAAAACACAGCCTTAGTTTTGACCAGGGTCAGGCATTGCAAACCAATTAAATTAAACTGCACTGCAAACATCACAAATTGGCATGGCTCTCTGTCTGCACCTATAGACATGTGAGTTGAATACATGCATATCCTCTTGTCTCCTAATGCATTTGTCTTATTAAATTGAGTCTGGCATTATTCTCAGTTACTTAGCCATTGCTAAGCTGTTAGAATAGCAGAAAAGCACATATTGTGTGAGTCTTGTAACAATAACCTCAATTTAGCAAATGCTATGCTACAAAACACTATTCAAGGATGGTATACTCTATTCATACAGTAAAGTAGCCCAAGTAAACCCAAAATATTCAAGAAACCAGAAAACAGACCATTGTTACAGCTATCTAGCCAACATTAGCTTAGCTCACTGTTTCTGCTGGTAACATTTATCTGTAGTAATTAACGTTTCACTGAAATCGATAAGCAGAAGCAGTGAAATCCAAACAATATCCAAAGTTAGTTTTGTCACAAAAACAATTAACAGGAAAGTTCCCCCCAAAATCACAATATATAATTTTTGTCACATGGTGTCAAGTCAACCAGAAATACAAAAGATGTGGACCCAAAAATGCAGGCTTGAGCACTGGAGGCAGAGTTCAAAGAGTAATTTAATATTAAACAAAAGGTAACTGAAACACAGGCTTACGAGAACAAAGAAGGGATCCAAAAGACAAAAAACCAAACCAGGCAAAATCCAAGAATCCAAAACTCCAAAAGGGGAAAATAAATCCAAGAAACACTCGAAGAAACACAGGGAATGCACAGGTACTTACACCAAATACAACACACAAACTGACCCAGACAGAGAGACACACAGGGACTAAGTAGACAGCAAACTAATCAGACACAGGTGGGCGAACAACAACAGGTGAACAAAATCAATGATCAAAAAGAGCAGAAAAACAGACAGAGACAGGAAGTAAAAACAACAAAGACACACAAGGGAAAACCAAGACTACAAAATAAAACAGGAAGTGACCAACAAAATGTCCAAACCATGACATTTTTCCTCTTGCCTATAGTGCTATTTATCCATCTAGATAGTGTTGGTGTGAGTTGTTGAGTTTCAGAGGTATCTGCTGTAGAATGACTGCCTTCTCTCCACTTGGCTTTTGGTGCTCAAAGCGCCAAAAAATTTTAGCCAACTCAATAACAATGTCTCTTTCCAGAAATTATGACCCGGTTACTCAACATAATCTACAGACCTTGTTGTGATCAGTTTCATGTAGGAACTACTTTCTTGTAGATTTACTGCAGAAAGAAAGTAGTTCCAACATGAAACAGCTCACAACAAGGTCTGTGGATCATCTTGAGAATCCTTGAGCACGAAGAGTGCCATCTTGTTCCATTATATTGGACAGAAGACCAAAACTTGGCAAATCACAACAAAAAAATTTAGATAGACACGTAGCACTGCAGACAAGAAGAAAAATATGTATTTTTGATTTAGGGGGTGAAATGTCCCTTTAAAGTGTTGATTCTGGTGTCACATCCACATGACTACTGAAAAAAAGAAAAGAAACCCATTAGCGCCTTTAATTCTTACTTCAAAATGAAATACATCTCGCTTGATGTACAGTAGCTCCTCAAAGTCTCAATGCCTTGGCATTCTGTCAACCAACTATGCAGCCCACACGGTTTGAGAGTAAATAATAGAAGAATCTGATCCATACCAGGAAATCCACTGAGATGCAGAGGCTGCCATTGCTATTTGAAACAAAAAAGCACTTAAAAACCAGCCATGATCTGGAGAGGTTATGCAGGAAATACTGTATTGGATCTACAAGGCATAATGCAAAAAACCCCTAAGATTTAAAAAAAAAAAAAAAAAAAAAAAAAAAAAAAGAACCATGTT